>JAPYZA010008187.1:0-10648 GCA_030522685.1 Eupelmus azureus | reverse complement strand
CCCAAGACAGCCAACCCATCTCATCCAACTCCCTCCTCGCCCACAGCTCTCCGAAAGCAAAGCTCCACTAATAGACGCGCATATACACCTCACCGCGCGTTAATTGATCTCCAAGCCAGGGCTCGAATTCCTCTCCCGCCATGCTCTATACCTACATCTACCCAGCTAATCTTGACTGACGGCTGAAACGCTCCAGCAAGTCGCGATCTTCCGGCTCGCTCGCTCGCCGATCGCGCTTGTCGATCTTCCTCTCTTCCCGGCCACTATATATACTCTCCGACGAGGAGAAAAAAAATCAGGACAGGCCGCACACGCGCCGGCTTTCTCACGCGGCCGCGGAAAATTGGCACTGTCGGGATGATTGCATGCGCGCAGCTCGGGCGGTAGTGCTTTGGCTTGCATCGGCGAGGGGCCCCATTGTTGCCGCCGCGGTACTGAAATTACCCTCTTTAAAATTCATTGTGCGTTTACGAGACGCGAGGCGCAAGCGTTTCTGAGAGGCTTTTCGCCCCGAGATTTGCGGGCTTGATGATGATGCAATGAAGTTCGCCTGACGCGTGCGCTTGTAGCGGTGCTTTTTTTTGTGTAGTTAGTGCAGGGGATGTGTTCATTTTGTTGAAGGCTGGGATGTGGAATGGCTGTGTAAATTTTTGGTTTTTGACTGGGTTGTGTTTGATGGACTTAGGGAATGGCTTTTTAAAGGATGTTGTAGATGGTCATTGTTGCGTAAGTGTCGGCTTCTTGAGAGTATTTTGTTTAAGACTTGGTTTGTATTTACGAAAAATATGTGATTTTACAAGTAGTCTTTAAAAACAGTGGTTTTGTTTTGCCAATGAAAGAAGATATAACAAGCTGTATTTTCAGTCTTGTGAAACGTGGTTATTTAATAAACTGTCCACATCCGACGTACATTTATATCGGTCAGAGGAAAAAAGAAATTGACTCAGTTTTCTGTATCACAAAAATAATATTATCGTAACATTCACTGACAGTATTTATTTTAGCAATAATTTTCCATATTATGCAATTGTAAAACATGAAAAACTTTCAACATTAATGAAACACCTCCTCAATATGATGAACCTTGTTTACACAGTTTTAAAATACTAGCTTTGTCTGATATGCAAAAATCAATGATAAAAGAAATATTCCGAGATGAGTGAAACATCTGGTTGAACTGACGGCGCGTGACACCGGAAAAAAGAATCGCTCGGATGAATAATGAAATATCGGGCAGTCGCGAAATTTTTCCGCTGCATGATGAACGCATAAATCACTCAGAAATCGAGAAAGCGAAAGAGCAATAAAGACAGAGCATGACGATTCCGAACAAACAACAGACTTCAATTTAATCATCGTTTTACACAATGATCTATAGGAGGTTATTTACGTTTTATTTGCTGAATTCTACACCTTTCTCATTATAAAATTGTAATTAACCTCAAAAATTTACTATCTATCCATACCACAGCCTCAAAACTGATAACTCAGTCACATATATTTACAATACATAACTACATTTCACGTACATCATAAGATCGCTATCCTGCAGAATCCGATAAAAGTCAAGACCATTCCTCATTAATCATACTCAGAGAGAACAAAAATCACGAAAAAAATCCCTCGGCAGGGAATATAAAAGCCAAAGTGTGGGAGTGCATCGGGAATCGCGGGCGTGGCG
The DNA here is from genome assembly GCA_030522685.1 of Eupelmus azureus. Classification (NCBI taxonomy): domain Eukaryota; kingdom Metazoa; phylum Arthropoda; class Insecta; order Hymenoptera; family Eupelmidae; genus Eupelmus; species Eupelmus azureus. The sequence goes on along the minus strand of JAPYZA010008187.1, from coordinate 8,967 downwards.
GTCTCTCGAGTTTTTCACGGCCGCGCGGAATTATCGAGATAGCGATCGGGGCAGTTGCGCGGCAGCTAGGGCAACCGCAATTATTGGCACGGACAGCGAAACTACGGGGGTCGAGAGTAAGCGGCGATAAGAGGCTGGGAACCGTTCGAGGAGCCATGGAAGGAGGGATGGTAGGAGAAGAGGGGAAGATAGATTTTTAAGAGGCTTTGCTGGAAAGCTTGCCTGGAATCTGCGAGGGTATTGGGTTTGTATAAAATAGTTGCTTGGAGTAGTTTCTGATATTCGTTTTTGTTTAATCGTTATAATGGAAATTATATAAAAAGGGCTTGGATTTATTTTCTTTTGTTTGAAATGACGTTTTTTACATTTTTTATGTTTGACTTCACAAATTGCTATTGTGAGTTGCTATCTTAATGGAAAATATTAATTGGTCTTCCAGTACGTAAGAAACAATTAAAATAATAATTATTTACTAACAACGGATAAACAATCAATGAAATTATACGTATAATATCGCTGATAATTTTTTATTGCACTTGCAGATTTGTTTTACACTAACAAGATGCTAACTAACATTATGAACAATTTTACAATGAATAACAAACACACAATGAATCTCAAAATCACGTTTTAACAGATATTCTTCACTATCGATGACCACTACTATTCCCTATTAAATTGCGCTCACCTAAGGCGAGAAAACAAAAGGCAAAAGAGACGAAGAGGCGAATACAACGAGAACTGAAGACGCGCAAAAGCAGGAGCAAAAGAAACGAGACAAAGAAGTGGGAGAGGACGAGCGCACAGAGCAAGCCTTCGTGACCGTAATAGCGAGTCTTCGGCAAGCGGATTCCGCCCAAGCACACGGAAATCCACTTGAAAAGTAGCCATTAGCTTAATTATTGGCTTATCGCGTATTGCGAGCCAGTCGTTCCTATGAGTCGCGATGGATGATAATTCGAGCTTGGTGCATCGATGTCACGTGTCACCGATCAATCGGATACCTCACACGTGGATTCTATACTTGGAAAGTGCCAGGGAAGAGTTCGGGATGTGTCTTTGCTCTTGCAGGTATTAGGTAATTGCTTAATTTGATAAGGAAGGGTTTGAAGATGTAAGTTTCATGTGGTTTAGTAGCTACTATACCACAAGAAACTGATCATCAGCTGATCTGGTATAATTAAATTAAGTAGATTTGTAATAATTAGAGCGTATTACTTTTAAATTATTAAATTGCATCTTGTACGTTTGAAAACATGTTAATTGTGTGCTTTTTCATGTCGGGACATTTGTCAAAATTAGAAAGGCAACTGCGATCTATTTAAGAACGACGACAGCACCCTCTTTACCTTGGCTCATCAAACCGGTAGATTTACGGCCAAGCGGTCTATTCGGAACATTTAAATTATAAGCTCGACCAGCACAATGGCCAGGAGGTCGCATTATGAGCGGCGAAAAGGGTATAAATATATATTACGATCGCTTTGACGATACGTTAAGCGGTAAATCGTCGAATCGTAATCCTTTAATGAAGATGTATATTTCAGAAAAGCCGAAGACATGATCGGTTGGAGTAGCAGTTCTGTATAACCGCGTTATCGAATAAAAATCAGAGAAAATTTCAGGTTAATACGATCACGAGCTTGCTTTACAATATTTGAATGAATATATTAATTCAAGAAAATGTGTATTTTAAGATCATTTACTTTAATTTATTGTTATTATATACTGTACTAATTAAATAAGCTGGAAAACGGTTTCGTGTAGCTTGTACCCTACCAACGTACAAATATAAATTACCTTCACATGGTTTGACTAAAATAGCTTTCCTGCACTAGAAAACACGCTGATTTATTGAACTCTAATTAAAAATATACTCCAAGCATTTTTCATCGCAAAATAGAACGCACGATTTACGAACGAGACGGCGCACCAGAAAAACCTCGACTACCCCTTACAATCTCAAAAAAATTCAATTTTTCGAACCCAGCTCATGCATCGTCGCGTGCGCGCATAGCCCCCAGCCTCAACATTCTCTCGGTACACCTAATAAAAGCGTAATTCATTACACAGATTAAAACTCAGCGCGCAGAAGAGAAAAAGACGCGCGGAAGAAAAAGAAGCCCGACGAAATACGGCGTTATAAATATGAAATCGGGTCTGAGCTCGCGCGCGCGCGCGTGTGTGTATCCAGGGCCGAGATTCCCCGAGATTTATCGTAACTCGTTACCGGGCCCTCAGATAGCTCGGCTCCGATACCTCGATCGTAAATTATTGGAAGCGCTGTGTTTAAAACTGCGAGCCGTGTGATGGGCACGAACATAGAAGCGAGAGAGCGCTAGGGCATCCGGCGCGTGTCTCCGAAAATAATTTATTTTCATTTTCAATTTTCCAATGTGTTAGGAGAGGCCTGGCGTGTCGTCGTGCGCGAGAGCGTGTTAGAGACAAATTTTTGCGCGGATCGGAGGAACAATGGAGAGAGGCCTGGGAAGCGTGACTCGTTTGTTTTCGGCTTTACGGGGGGAGTTTGTGGGTGCAGGTTTGGCGCGCTGCTGTGGAGGAGAGCGCGTTTTTTTCGAGATTCTAGGTGAGATTTTCGCCGGTCTACTTTAATAATGACCCGGAAATTCGAAATTTATTCCTGTTTATTGGTGCAATTTTGTTTAGTAGTGTTTTTCGTCGATGTTTTTCGGTATTAATCTGCTATCTGTTATGTGTCATTGAAAGATGATTTTATATACAATTGATAATTTAAGATTCTCTTATTTCACCTGAAGACTATTATCACGTCTATTTTCACGTTATCTAGCAAACGTGAACTTAAGAATTATTATTTTTTTGAATTTTTAGAAATATCAGCTTTTTTGGCAAATATATCACTTTTCAAAACAGCCTTGCTTTTCTTCTGCACTGAACCCTCCATTTATTGATCAAGAAATCTATGAAATAATAAACGCACTTAATTCCAAGTATTTTGATGTATTATGAGAAGAGAAAAATAAAAGAAGACTGACTAAAGTAAGAGGGTAAATAAGACGATTGTGCACGTAACGTTGTAATTGATAATTGTGACTCAGCTTGGTAAATGCCTGGGTTTGAGAAGCTGAACGCAGGGCCTTAATTAAAACTATTAAAACCTCGGTAAAAAGGGACTTCTAAATCACCGAGTCGATCCGTAATGGTAAGTCTGAGAGTGTACATAGCGCACAGTATGCTGGGAGTAACCAAGCAACAATCCCCTATCCACCCCTCTTTGCTTTTTAAACCTATAATTTTAAGTAACGGCATAGAATTTTCATTGTCTTTATACTATATTTTCAATATTATATTTTTATAATTAAACCTTTGTTCTTTGGTTTTTTTTCAAATTAATAATGTTAATTTTAATTTGTAGATACTTTAACCATGTCTGCTTTGCACATTTTATTATGTTAAATAATTTAAGATAGTACAATAAGTATTATATTAATGCGCTTAATAAAAATTGAGAAATATTCTTTCTATATGAACATTCATTTGTTTTAATTATTCACAGGTTAGCTGTAAGTAGTTAGTAAAATACAAGAAAAAATTTGCTGCTACTCTCTTCACAATACATTTTCATTTATTATACTTCTTCGATGTTTTCCTTATTGTTAGTACAATCTGTAATTATACGTGCGTTTATAGAGAATGTGTATTAAAAAAAATATACTGATTTTTATACTAAGAGAAGAATTACTAAACTTTAAGAACATTTTACTACAAGTATAAAAAAATTTATGATGTCTCATAAAATTTACTAAACTGTCTTATAAAATTTCCTGTAAAGTATAGAAACTTTTACATTTTTACCGAATGTAAAAATAAAGCTTTACTGACAAGTATTGCAAAATTGATCCAAAAATTCTTCTATCAATATAAAAACATTTTCTGTTTGTAAAAACGCATTCCGTATTACAAAAATCTGTATATCTTTATTAAGATGTTTGACAATAAAAAAGAAGATATAAATTTTTAAACATATTAATCATTACAAGTTATCTTTTACTTTGACTTTCCCTACTAAAAACCACCATTGTTGTCTCAGTAAATTTTTTCAGAAATTAACAACACAAGCTACTGCTTCCATAAACACTCTAGGAAATACACCATTCAAAACTCCGACTTTTACTCCCTTCGCAATATCCTTCTCGAATCCATGCCCGTCTTTTCCATCCTAATTTACCCCAACAATATTTCGTCCTCTCCTTCCTTACTGCCTCTCCATCCTTATTCGGAGTCTCAATTCCCGTCTAGGATGCGATGCCTATGCCGCGTCATACACCCTCGGGCCAGCCAACGCCGAGAGATGTACGCAGAGAGAGAGAGAGAGAGAGAGAGAGAGAGAGAGAAGCGGACAGGGAGGAACGAAGAAGAAAAGAGAGACGCGCCAAGGCGAGTGCTCGGTTACACAGGTTGCTCGTCGCGCAAGCGCTCGGGGGCATGTCTTATTATATGAGCCCCGCGTAAATGAATCTAACGGGTGGATCCCTGAGAGCGCGCCGTGTGAAGGCTTCCCGATGCTATGAGATCTTTAATAGCGTGAAATAATTCAGGGGAATGGAAGTGTTCACTTTTCTTTTGGAGGAGGGATTTGTCGTTTGTATAGTTTTTATGGATTGCGTTACTTAAAATATTTTAAGTGATGGCAGGAGGTTAGGAGACGGTTGAATTGAATATTGTTAATGTTCTGGCATGTTGTACATGTATTTTTGAAAAATGAGTTTATATAGTTTTAGTTACCAATCGATTTAGTCAGATTTGATTGCTAATTTTTATGAAAACTTGAAGGAACTTTCACTAAAATTTCAGAAAATGATTAGATGATTATCTTTCAAGTTTATCGACTTATTCGTTTATTTACACAATTTCTATAAAAGTCTTCAAAAGACTAGACAATTTCAGATTTTCAAGATTTTCTATTTCTAACAAGCTACTGGGCACTATTTTCACTATCTGCAAATCATTATTATTACAGTATTATACAACTAGGATGTGCGCTATTCAAGTAAACGACTGCAATAATCACGAAAAAGCCTCCGCAAAATCACTCTTTCCCACATTAATACCGCAATCCAGCTACTTGATAGCCGCAATTCAATTTCGAAAAGAGCAACTTAACCCCAACACTTTAAAATTTCACAAGCTCTTATCTCCTCGGGATACGTACTTTAAACGAAAGCTCGTATCTCTCTTTTTATGACAACCCATCAATCCGCAGATTCCACCAAGACGGCTCGCATCGGAACTCTTATCTGGCTCCGCCACCCGTTACATCCCGCGGCTCTATCTTCGGCCAAGTTTTATATAGTTGCGTCAGAGCGTCGGCAGAGCATTAACCATCCCGCAGGCTGGTTTCGCTGCGTGATATCGTGCCCGCGTGCACTTCGCCATGTAGAGGAAGATCCGCGAGCGCCGAACGTGTGCACAGACACACGCCTAAGTCAAAATTGCAATTACCTTGGCGCATGGCTTGGCAGAGGGCAGACTTTGTATCTGATGCGCGCGCTGGTGTCTATTTTCAGCCAGGCAATTTAGTATGAAGATCTTGTGCGTTTGTTTTCGTTAGGTGTGTGTATAAAATTATAATTTAACGTAAATCAAAGATGGGCAAGCTTGTTATAAATACGTTTTGAGGTGCGCAGCTTTTCTTTCTTTAGTTTTCGCTTTCTGATCTATACCTTTCAGCGCTCCTCTCTTTTTCGCTCTTTATTTTTCTCCTTTCTTCTAAGCAATTCCCCAAGAGGTGCAGTCTATGATAATGACTACATTTTTAGCGAATAAATTGCCACGAAATTACCCATTCTATTTTCCTTACGATCGTCGGCTTCCTTAAGAGCAAGATCGTATGCTTCAAGATTATTTAATGGCAGATCTCTTTACCACAAGTGCGGTAGACTTCCTTACCTTAATTTTCCGCGCTCGTTTATCGACGCTGTATAGCAGTGTGAAAATTAATGAAAATAGTTATTTTAATAATAGACACATGGTGGCGCAATCATGGGCTACGGGATGTTTTCGGCCATTACTTCATTATTGTAATCGAAGTTGTTGACTGGAGCTTGTTCGGCTATGTTTCACTCAAATTTTCTGTGCATTACATGTAATTACGTTAAGCTAAATTATGGTACCGTAGGGAATTCAATAAAAATCGTTAAATGCAAACATGTTACAATAGTTATCCTAAAATGAGTGTAACCTTATTGCATTTTATGTTAATGTATGTAATTCAATAAACTTTTATTTGTGAATAAATGTAGGTGCAAATTTCATTACATAAAAGTAACGATAGATCCTACTTCATGCATCTGTTTAAACGAAATTTATAGAAAATATATTTCTTTTTTAGCTATCTTACAAAAATAAGCTTTCAGTACTTCTTTGCATCTCTCTATCTAATGTACTATAAGATAAATAATTTATTTCCTTGCACCTTTGCGCTACCGAGCGCTCCAAACTCTCCGTTAAACTTTGAATTTCCTCGACCCTGCTCCAGGGTACGATTATAATGATTAATTAGCCGTCTTAATTAAAGATCTTAATTACCGGTCTGGATAGTTACTCTTCGCTTGCGGTAAGCCAGGACTTCATCGAAAATTATATATGTGCCGCAATGCCTACTAGAGAGCTGAGAGGATTCGTGGGTGGAAAAACTATCTTTACCGGTAATACCTGACCTTGACCATGGAGTATAAACTGAGTTATATGTTTATTGATTACGTTGCGATGAGTTATCTTAGTTAAACGTATCTTCTTGTTTATCATCGATAGATATTAATAATTGGATAGTTTCTGAAAACTACGTAGAAATTAGTATATATAAAAGATTTTTAATTGCGGTAAGACTTTGTAATATTTATCAAGGCTGTTGCATATAGTTGTAGAAAGTATATCATATTTTGTATTTAAAGATTTAATTACATGAATCTGCCAACCCTTCGTCTCGTTAACTTTAAATATTTTATTTTCCAACAAATTTTACGATCTTGTCGAACTTTATACTATTATCCGTTCCCCAGAATCCTAAAAACTGCCGTAAAAGGACCCGCACCCAAAACCTTACAATCTCTCAAATTTCGCAAGCCATTGTAAGCAGAACCGCGAATCGCATCCTCAATTTTTTATCGGCAAACGTGCCAGAAAATCCACTCTGACGAACGGCAACAATTCGAGCGAGTCATCGCAATATCGACGTACGATTTATAAAAGCCCGAGCGTCATTGTTTCGCGCGCACGTATACGTGCAGCGCTCGCGTCGCATTCGAAAAGTGGATTGCGACATATCATCTCCGAGACAAGCGAGCGCGCGCCTCGCTGCTTTTATTGGAATCTCCTCGGGATATCTCGTGTCCCCGACGACGAAGCGAGGAGGCGAAATCACTTTAATGCATCTCTTTCCGCGAGATAGAACAATAGACAATAATACCCCTTTATGCGCGCGCGCGAGCTCGCTGCGTGCCGTTTGAATTCGTCGATCTGTAAGAGCACTGCTGCTTTCTCTCCCTCTCTCTGTCTCTCTCTTTATGTCTGTTGTCTTTGCCTTTTCTTTGTGTCTGTCTCTTGAACGGTCTCGTATATAAACCAGTGACGGGTGAGCTTTTACGTTCCGAGAAGACGTCGCGAGACGAGACTTCCTGCTTGAGATATTAGATTTTAGTCGAGCCATTAACGCCCCGCTGTTGTTTGAGCTGTATGAGGCTTCAATAAGGTGTGAGATTTTTAATTAAAGGGAATGTTGGCTAGTAGAGTGTTAATTAAAAAATATTAAGAGGATGTTAAATTTTTGTAGTTAGCGACAATTAAAAGGAAAAAAGTATATTGTTGCCATTTTTCTTCTTCTAGAAATTGAATGAGATTTTTTTTTTCAATGTCAATGCAAGTTATCGATTTTTTTAATTATTGGTAATTTGAAAGCTTGCAAAATCTCGTTAGAAAATAATTATATCAGAATTAGATTAGTGGGGAAAAAGAAGAAAAATAATTAATAAACTTTAATAGACTGAATTTATGGCTTTTTAAGTATTGTTGTAAAAGCTCAACTTGGTTTAATTAATGTGTTTTTTATTGATTCATTTGATCACTTTTTTCGAGTTGTGGTTTCGGCTTTTTATAAAGAAGCGCATCAATCATGCTAGATGAAATTAGATCTGCCACACGTATTAGAACTCGAAATACATCTACACAAAGACTTTTTTCCAAACTTTATTTTAGTTCTTTTGCTATTATTGTATGATTGACACGTAAATATAAGAAATTATGGCCGGATACATATTTACAAAAATCACTTCTTTATTGGCATTTTTATGTAGCTCTTAATAATTTAAGTGATTTATTTTTATAATGTCTTAAACTTTTGATAAAACACATTTTAATGCAGTAACATATAAAACATATAAAACTCTATAATAGAAATAATATATTAATCTTAGTTTCAGTTACATCTTTTTTATCCGCTTGCAAACGGTGACTTCTCTCATTCAATGAACCTTATCAATCAAATAATCCACCCAAAATTCAACATACCCCCTCTCTCAGTCGCACTTATGAAAATTTTTCCCTTTTAATTATCCCAACTCCCTTCGAAAAACGAGTCAATCCATTGCCAGTCCCAAGTCGCTCCGATTCCAGCCAAACTAAATGGAGCGCACGTGCTAGCATCCGCAAGCTCGCTCACTCGCAAGCTATATTCGCAGAAGGATGAGCCATAAATTTCGCGGCGTGAACGGAAGACGGCGTTCTTCTTGGCCGCTCCGTCGCCGCAGGCTCGCGCATCCTGAAATCGATTCCACGGAGATAGGAGGGAGAGGATACGTATCGTCTCCACTGAGAGCGGACCCTCGGCGAGTCTCCGGCGAGTTATGTCACGGGAGAGAGAAAGAGAGAGGGACTCGCCTTCCCCGTTAGTCCTTGAATTAGTTGGGTGTCTTGGGCGCTGATAAGCTGCCT
>JAPYZA010008185.1:0-13607 GCA_030522685.1 Eupelmus azureus | reverse complement strand
ATGATGACATCCAATTGAAGCATAAATTTTCTTTATAGAATTCGCCCATACGTTTCTGTCTTTTTTTTGGTTCCAAAAAGTCTTTTATTACCGTCGTCCTAAAAACATTTTCTAGAAAACCGCAGTCATTGCCAATCCTAATTAAAGATAAAACTTTTTTATTGTCTATGACGAAACGTCCGAATAGATTAAATTCGTAATTAAATTACCGGGAGCCGCTGGCTCGTGCGTTACGAAACGGCATTTTATTTTCCCGCAAGACGAGCGAGAGAGAATCGTCAAAGACCAGTTTCCGATTGCCGTCCGTGCGTGTGTGCGCAGACCGCGCGGCACATCTTTAAATTGCCTCTAAATCAGTCCCCATTAAGCTAATCAAGGCTCAATTCGAGTCTCGCTCGAAATTCAAGACGCCGAATGCACGCAAAACGCAGGGTTATCCGATCGCCTCTCTCTCTCGAAACAAGGAAGCGAATTGTCTATTCTCATCGGACACCCGCGCCACTGACTCAATCATTCGGTTCCTTTGAATCATCTCCGCCTTTTTTTGTCTCGCGTAAACCCAACTTTTCGCTCGTCACACGAGGAAAAAGCATCGCCGCACGACGAGCAGGCACCTGAGAGTGTCTGAAGAGAGTCGCACGATCCGCAATCGATAACCGGTTGTGGCGCGCGTGCGCTTAAAAATAACCAGAATGTTGTTGTTCTCCCTTTCTCCGCTCTTTCGTTCGCGACTCGCGCGCGCGCATCCTCGACTTTTATTCGACTCCCCGTCTCCCAGCCGTATTCGCGAGAGCGCAGCACTCGGCCGAGTCTCTCTGTGTATAAATATACCCCAACACAGAGAGGCGCGCGTAGCGTTTACAAACTGCCGACGACGTTCAATTAGTCTCGAGACCCTCGACGACCTATAAAACGCCTCCTTCTTCAGCTCGTCCGATCTGCGCGCTCATACGTATACAATTCGCCCCGGCAATCTCAAGAGAGTCTGCCGAGCTCTCTCGATCTCTCGTCTCATTTAATAAGCCTCTGTGCCGTTCGCGCTTTTCGCGAGCCGCCCGAGTAAACATCAACTTGCGAAATTGTGCTCTCTCTCTCGGCGAGAGCCGAGCTCCTTCAGCCGCGGAGAGCACAGCACGCGAGCGCCCGCCGAGCTTTCTTTCGCCCTCGTTTTAATATACATTCAAGCTTCTTGGCTAGCGTCTTTTATTATTGTCGCGGAATAGAGAGGAAAATCTTCTTTTGAGGGAAGGCGCGCTTGACGCGGGAGAGAAATTTATTAGCGGGCAATATTTACGAGTTTTTTCTTATTTTTGGATTTATTGCTCAAAGTTTTATTGACCTTAAATACAGGAAAGTCGATTGTTTGTTTATTCTTTTGCGGAATGATTTTTCTTGAAATGTTATTCTTGAACGCGGCTGCTACTATATTCAATTATTTCCGAGGTATATCTAGATTTTAGATTCCCGAGATAAAGCAAGTTGAGCAATTTATAATTTAAAATTAGCTCATCTTATAAAATTATTCAGTTTGCCCGATAAATAATTGAAGCGTTGTTGACACACGTGCATGCATAGTAAATTTTTACCGCTTTCAGAATAACAAAACACAGCGCGCGCGCGGGCTTTCAATTTTCATCATTTATGAAGCCTATCGCCTATGACACATGCGATCTCATGCGAATTTCATCTGCAGGTAAAATGTGCCATCGGAGCGCACTTCGTGTAAATTTTACTTCACGCTTCCTCGTATCATTCAAATATTTACTGCGATATACGTCTTCGCGTGTCCGTTATCCAGTACGTGTAAAGAAAATTCACGTGCCTTTGCCTCAATTATGCACCTTAGTGAGGCGTTAATATATCGTTACCCTGCTTTAGATTGTAAAAACCACGTGATTAAAAATATATGATATTTCGATAAAAGTTTGCAATTCCATTGAAAGGTATTACGAAATATTCAAAATAACTGGCTATAGAGATAGAATAAAGCTTACGAAAGACTTTTGGATACAAATATAAATCTTGAGCCACTTGTTCGCCTACATCCATCGCCTTCCACACCTTGCCCGAATATTTAATAAACTCACCATCTAGGTTCTGTAAACTCCTTGCGCCATCTGAATCAACATCCTCGTAATCGCGTTAAAAACTCATTGAGAAAAATCATGCTCCAGCCCGAGCCGCACATAATAGCAGCACGCGTATAGCCACTCAAACCCACTCCTCTGTTATTCTTACAAATTGGCTCGGCACCATAACGTAAACATCGACTACTCCCATCCAGCTTTGTCACGCACAGCTAAGCTCGGCGTTATTTTTCCCCAGCGAATTCCGATTAGGCGCGATTACTATCGCGCGCGGTGACGGCCAGCTCTTGCGTAATTGCGCTCGGCACAGGTGTCTATAATACCCTCGAAAACACCCGGAGCGCGCAGTCTGAGCGCTCTGCCGAGTTATTACATAGGAATATCGTGTGTCCCAGCCATTCGATCCGCCTGTGTACCACATCGCGACGCAGCCCTGCTTTTCTCTCCAACTATCTCTCTCTCCCTCTCTCTGCTTGTCTTTTAATAGTACTCGGCTAGGTGTATACATGAGACGCGCGTGACACGTGTCAAGCGTATCTACGTTACACCTTCCGACCAAGTCTATTTAATTCGTCGTCCGCGCAACGAGAACTAACGCACGTGCAGCTAGGTGGCTGCAGGTGCGCCGCTACAAACGCGCCTATAAACATGGAGCATCTGGTATGGCTTTTGTCTCCCCCGCCCCCGCCGACTTTTATTGTCACCGGCGGTGTACTATACAGATGCTGCGTGAATCCACGAGTTACGTCACTTTCACTGATCGCTTGTGTAGCCTACTTTTAAGCCAGTCCTCTTATTTTCGTCGAGTGCTGTTTATGATTTAATGACTTAATAGACTTATCGATGGTCACGTGAAAGGACGATCAACTCGAGTCACGCAGGGCACGATTTGAACGAGTGTTTTTCTATACGGTGATTGATTATTGAATGCTTCTTTTCGAAAATAGCTTTTAAGGAGAGTTTTGAGGATGGTACCGGTTGACACGCCGCGAGCTGTTTGCCGAACATTAAATGCAAGCTCGCCATAAGTAAAGTGTATCTCGTGTCTACATTAACGGTTGCCATACTAATTAGCGGGCTTAGAGCGACCAATCTATTTACAAAGTTTGTCACAGTTTCTCCGTTATGCTCATCCGCTAGACTTCTAAAGCAAACAATTTGCATTGGAAATTCGTAAATCTATTTCAGAAGTAAAGCAAATAGCAAGCGAGTCAACTCTCGAAAAGTAAAATTTTGAGCATCAAACATAAAGAATCGCTCGATCGACGAGCAACCTTCGCCGGTGCAAATCCGCGTGAATCTATCTTCGCTTTTACGGCGTCCTTGTTTGCTCTCGCCTTCTCTCAGCTCGATTAATACCATGTATTTTTGGCGCGCGCGAATTCCCGTAAAACGAAGACTCGAGCGGCGCATCAGCGAGCGGAAGCTCGTCTCGTGACTTTTCTCTCGGTCGGCAGCTCTCGCGCGACCGACGATTTGATTCTAGCCTGTTGCTGCCGCTCCGCGTTTCTGGGTCATGAACTCGAATAGAGGAAATTATTCAACGCACGGCCAGTGTCTGGCGGTGCGAGCTCGCGCGCGATAAACAAACGCGCGAGAATCAGGAACGACGAACTTTACATAAGTGAGTGATGCTGCGCCGAGCGGCATTCTTTTAATGACGATAATTTTTCCGCCGCCTCTTTATCTGCGCGTCAGTTGATTTTACGCGAGCGCGCCTACACGGCTGTCTATTGTGCGCTGGCGCGGTGGGGACTACGTGTGTTTCTGCGCGTGCATGCGCACTTTTCTTAGTAAAACTTGCGAGTCCCGCGCGCTATTCTGGAACAGGAAAACCGAAAATACGTCGTGGGTGTGTGTGTGTGTGTGTGTGTGTACAGCGCTCGAGCGGAGCGATCGCCTTTGAGTCTCGCGAAAACAGTTGAATCAGCAAAAGAGCGCGACTTTTATTGCATTTTTTATGGTCCTATTAATTAAAAAGCAAGCGATAACATTTTGTTGGTGCTTAAAACGCTCTGCTGAGCTATATTTAGATGCGTAACGACGACTTTTAAATAAGTTCTTTCGTTCGAGTAATTTTTATAACTCTATTTAAATTACAAGAAAATAATGCTGTCAACAAAATAATAGTCTTTTACACAATATGACCGATCTATTCAATTTCATTCATTAAATCTCAATAGAGTAAGGCAGTATATATAGATTTTTCTAGAATATTGCAGAGGGATCATTTTGTTTTTAGATAAAACATAGACGCACCAAGGTTCTCGAATGCTCAACCACGTACAATGGATTCTCTTGAAACTATAAATCATCCGTTTGCAAGTCGGCTGAAAGAAAAAATAATAAATCTTTAAGTTTGTGCGCGTTTAGTTTCAAAATGAACAAAAGCATAATATGTAAACACACGGCAAGAGACAGGAGAGAAGACGCACAACAATGCGCGCCGCATATACTCACGTATCCGATGCACCATCCTTATAGCACACAATAATTGACGCAACGATTAACTTGTTTGTCTCGGATCGAAGGATAACAAAAACAGCGCCGTTGCAGCTCGCAGCGCTGCCGTGCACATCGGCAAATTTCCCAAGAGAGAGAGAGAGACACGGGAGCGCGAGACATGCCTTAACCTTTTCATTAATTAGTTCCGATAAAGTCGCATAAAAAGAAACGAGATGCGAGCGCCGCGCAGGAAATGAAAAGGATGTGCGCGAACGGCAAACTCAAGCGGAGGGGGGCAAAAAAAGAGAGGAACGCGCGAAACTTTTACCCGGCTATATATCCGTAAACACGGCACAGCGGAGAACTCGTGCCTCGAGTACAAAAAAAAAAGGTGAAGCGTACAGGGAGTCCTTGGCCGGCAGAGAGATGGAAAAAATCTCGCTATTACGGTTCGTCGTTCGCATCGAGCATAATTGCCGTGTGAAATATGCGGCGGATTATAGCAACGATTGTAGCGCTGTGTATAGCGTATCTTTACAGGCGTATCTGTGTACACATGCATGCGCGAGCAGAGCGGAATAAATGCGGATTTTTCACAGTTGCTTCTTAAATACAGATGTGATTATGCGGCACTGCTATCGCTGATGTAACGCCGATCGTCTACCGATTCGACGATAAGTCTTTTTTTTCAATCAGAGGAATATTGATGGGGTTATTTTCTAGTTACTGTGTACTTCGTAAATACAAGACTATTTTGTTTACAAATAATACTGGTGATTATGTACTTCTGGTTTGTGCGTTTACAGTATTAAATTCGTACTTGATAAAAGATTAATGCTTTTTCTTCTTTGCATGTATAACTTAAAATTAGAAATTTACTCTGAACTAAATCGTTATTTGTAATTACAAAAGTGCTTTTAAAATTACGCGAGTAAAAAAGTAGTAAACCAATCCGCAACAGAACTCAATTTCACTACTCGATTGGCAAACGGCGCTTCGTTTCCCAATTTCGCGCTCTATACAATTTGTGTGCGTAAGCTCGGCTAGAGCGCTTCGGGACCGAAGAAAAATAAATTCATTCAACGCCAGCGCGGTCAATTGCATCGGTCTCGTGGCGCAACAGCGATTTACATAGTAAACGCGGTGCACGTGTACTCGACGAGCTGCTCTTTGCTGGTTCCTTTTTTCCCTCTTTCTTGTTACAAAAAAGAAAAGCACAAAGGGGGATCCTCTAGCTGTCGTCGTTTTGACTCGCTTCCAAAAATCAATCAAGAAGCCGCCAAGAGCTGAGCCTCTTAAAACAGGAGAATATCTTTTTTTTATTGTAAACAAAGAAGAGAAAGATTGAGGGAAAATGTTTGGGTGGCGATGAAAACTGTGTTGTTGTTTGGATTTCGAAAAGTGACGAAAAAGTAAGTTGTTTTCGAGAAAATTATATTTGCCTGCCGTTCCCGTTTTTAAAATTAGAAACTTGCGCTCTCGCTCCATCATTTGTATAAGCGCGTAAGGAAATCGTAAAAATTTTTTTTCAGTTGCGTAACTGAGACAACAAAATTATTGTTCAAATCTTAAATTCTTAATTTCAACAAGAAGTATCTTATTAAATAAACAATAAAATGTTTAAATGTTGAAATGAAAATATTTTTTTATTCCATTTACTACTGCTAATAAAACTAAATTTGCATTTAAATTTTACTTATAATGTAAGTATTATTTTCTTTTCGAGTAACCATTACAAAAAATTGCTAGTATTAGTAATAACTATATAAGGTTGAGTACATTCTACAATAAATTCTAATAACTTTCTGTTAATTTCAACTACAATTTTGTCTCAGTATATCTTAAGGAAAGTCGAGGAAAATGGTGAGGAATGTTTGAGAATTTGGGTAAATACTCTAATTTATCAATTTCAAATTCCTTACCTCCATTTCCAAGAAAGCCTTACTAAAAAAAACTAAGAAAGCTTTAATTTGTCACTTTTGCCTGCATAAGATCACCGGCGCAGTCCAATTTCCGAAATGCACTGCGATAATTTAGCGCCCGCGATTATCATAAATGAGCGTGCTCTTGCGCGCTTTCATTCGCAGATGCAATTATTGTATACATTATCTTTAGAGCACTAGCCGCAAAGAGAATTGCATCCTTAAACTTTAATAAATTCGAATGCTTTCTTCTCTCTCTTTCTCTCTTTCTCTACTGCTGTTGCTCTAGAAAAAGCTCGACAGCGGCAACATCGTCGACACGCTCCGATTCTTTCCAAGTCGCGCTGCTTGCAGATCGCTCTACGTTGGCCCCACTGGCGTGATTGAAAATTTTTTTGCAATTCCAAAGTTATTTTCCCAACGGCCCATTTTGGTTTGTTTTCGATGTATGAACTATGTGAATACACATCATAATTCATAGCGACGATATGCTTTTTTTGCTTCTCTTTAGATGGAAGTGCGTTAGCGTTCGATCTGTCATGTGTCAACAATTTCATATAAAAGAGGATTCTGCGCACGGCTTTATTTACTCTTAATGCGACCTTAATAGCGGGTTTAAAACATTCTTTTCATTTTACAGTTCATAAAGATAAAAACTAAGTAAAAATTTTCAAATTTTTAAAAGGTTAAAAGCTAGTGCTTAAATCATTTTCAACGTTAAAAATGCAGAAACCCATTCCCCACTATCCTCTCGTGGCGCGGTGCAATCAAAAACTAGAAAATTTTCAAATACCGTGATTTTCCGCAGCACTAGCCGCAAATTCCCATTCTGACCTACATCGGCGGGCAGCAACGGCTTATCGATATATACATACACACTCTCGGCATACATAAAAATAAAAAGGAAAGACCAGAGGCGACCCTCGGCCACATAGGAGATAACGAGCCGGTGGTTATCGTGGGGCCAGCCGCTCTTTTCGTCGACGCCCGTTTTGCCCGCCGCCGCTGGACGTCGGAACTGCTCCGGGGAATGCTAATCTCCCCGGTCGGGGGGAGGCGAACGGACCTCGACGGTCGAGCATCCATTTTGAGGCTGGAAGCGGCCTTTTTATCAGAGTCCCTTGCGAAGAGCTTAGCTTTCGGGGCGCTGAGTTGACGCGAACAGATTCTCGTATAGTGTTAGGAAAATGTGATTTGTTGCAGTTAGCTTGGGGAATCGATCTAGAGTGTGATTAAGTGAAATTCTTTGTTAATAGATTTTTGGCTCGTGAAATGCTTCGGTTTATTTTACGAATATTGATTTGAATAATAAAATTGTTCTAGAAGATCCTCAGGTGGCACATGTATACTACTGTAAGATTGACGAATAAGTTTACTCCAATTTTTAGTGTATAATTGAAATAATTAATTAAAGTATTAATTATTATCCATATGATTAGTTAAAACAGAATTAACGTTAATCAGCTTGTTCTACAAAGTGATGTCGTTTTATTGTATCTGCTTCTTTTTAACGAATTATTTTTTATTTGAACTTTTCACCGAAACTATATTGTACATAATTTAAGCTAAAATTCATGAGTCTTATCAGTATCTTCCTTTACAATTTAGATTAGGAGCTAAATTTAGCTAGTGTCAAAATTATCGTAATACTACTTCTTAATTAACGAAGGTGCAATTTTGTATAATTTTATGTTAAAATATGTTCAAGATATAAGTATGAATGGAGCGTTAATTATCCTTGTAGGAATTTTACAAATTTTCAGACCATTAAGAAAAATAACATAGTTGTTATTGTTTCTTGTATATGATATTATCTACTTTCTAAAGATCTTCAAGCAATAAATTTTTTTAACACTTTCTCGAACCGCAATTTGATAAATGACGTTACGACTAAAATATTTTACTAGCGTTACACAATTTTCGGAATATAATTACAACTGACCAGTCGTAAAATGAGTCGAATTTCCGAAATTATCCATGTTCAGTCTAAATAAGGAAAGCTGAACAACGAATATATGTAAAATACTAGAAATACAGGTTTGAAGAACGAAAAAAATGTATTAGAATAATAATGATCGTAAGGTACTTAAATGAAACGGTGCGAAGTCACGAACAACTAATTTAATCTGTCAAGCCTATTCAACTTCGGTAAATATTTTTTTATTTTAGTATAGTCATTATGAATTCACGTTT
The DNA here is from genome assembly GCA_030522685.1 of Eupelmus azureus. Lineage (NCBI taxonomy): Eukaryota > Metazoa > Arthropoda > Insecta > Hymenoptera > Eupelmidae > Eupelmus > Eupelmus azureus. Next base: position 4,960 of record JAPYZA010008185.1, on the reverse strand, counting down.
TTTTTTATCGCTTCGTCCACTCAATTTACAATCAGCCATAAACGCAAATAGAATGTTTTTAAGATTCTTATTTTTAAACTAAATTACGCGTAGTAATGATTTAAGGACAAATGATTTAAGTACTATTGTAAATATTGTTTCTCTTTAAACAAAAATGTCCATATTTGATAAATATTCGCACCATTGTTCCATAAAAATCGTTAAATAATTGCAGGAAAAAATACTGATAAATCAGTTTTATTAAGAGAACGCGTAATTCAAGTCACAATTCTTCATCAAAACTTTCCCAACTCTAAACACCTGCCCCGACATTCCAGTACGCTAAAAAAAAAGCCGTCTTGCAATAAAAAACGCCTTCCCCACAAATCACTCGGCTCTATATACACAAGAACCGCAACTCTCTTGAAGAGCAAAGGCCGATATAATTTTCTAATTCCTCGTAAAGCGCTCACGAGAGAAAGACAGACGAGGGACATAGTCGCGGTAAGTGCGTGTATATGAACTCGCCATAGGTAATGCGACGAGGTCAAGGCTCTTCCGAGGTCAGCGCACGCGTGCGTCCGTATACGTTTTGCGAATTAGAGAAGCCGGAAGTGTCGGGTGTAGGATCGGCCGCTGCCCGCAGGCAATCCAACCTTCTCTTCTCGCAGGTAGCTCCGAAACTCGAGTCGCTTCGTATAGCTGCGCTCGTATATATATATATATATTTATCGAGATGGGCGCGCGCGCTAGCGCCGAGTCACTAGAATATGTACACGCGCTCATATATTGTGATTTTATATAGCGGAGAAAGGTCTATGGCCTTCGTTCGACATTGAGCGGAGCTCGCGCGCTAACTTCATATGCCGCTACATGGGTTTTGTTAGCCGCCGCCGATCGTTTATTCTTTCCCCCGTTCGTTCGGCTTTTTTCTTTTTGTTTAGTGCGCTACATGCGTAAGATCGATGAGGCAATACGCTGGGAAATTTCCGCTTTTAAATCTCCCGCTGATTTTTATAGATCGACCTCTGTCCATGCAAGAGCTTTTCTCTATCGCGCGCTCTTCGACGCTTTTTTTACGAGGAAAGGGTATTCTTGCCTTTTTGGACACTCGATGGAGCGATTACGCTGATACGAATGCTTTTTCCTCTCGAGTTTCGTTCTAATGCGTCCATCTCTGAAACTGTGACGATTATCGATTCTTCCTGTGCATTTTTCTTTGAATACAGTGATTTTTTTTATCGCTGTACCTAATAATATTGTTTTTAACATAAAATTAATAGTTGTTAAATTTCTAAATTGCTTTTAAAATAACTTTATTTGACAAACATTTTGTTTTACCTCAATATTTCAAGAGAAAATTAAAATTAAAATTAAAAGCTAATTTAGTTAACTAAAATGCTTAAACAGTCTTTTATATTTTTACAACCTAATATTAATAAAACTATTAACTTCAAATGAAGTATATAAGCCTGTAATAATTAATAAAAAAGTTAATTTCTTAATATTCACATAGCGTGACTGTCATTGTCTTTGTAGTCAAAAGCAATCTTAATTTGAATTAATATTAATACAGTTAACACTATAACACAATAATCGATAATTACATCCTATTCAAAGAATTTTCTTTAATTACATTGGTATTATTCAAAACTATATTCTCTTTCATCAAACAAAAGCTCTCTTAAAAAATTCATTGCAATTAAATGCAGCAAAACACCATCTTTCCGCGCAAAATAACACATCAATCGTATCGCGCCAAGACTTTTTCCCTCATTGAATTCGCAGGTTCATTGAACTCCGCGCGCCAGATTTATAATAACCGACCGTATTTTTCGGCTCTCTCCTAAGCTTGACAGCATGTACCCGGGCGCATCTGTTATTGACATTGCTCGGGCGCTCTTATTCTTTTGAAAATGGAAGCACCTTCGTGGCACCAGCAGCTAAACCAGTCTCGGCGATTGGTTGCTGGCTAGGTGTAACGAACGTGCATTCACAGATTTTTCCATCGGCACTAATGAGGCTCCACATGCACCGAGATAAATGAAGCTGAAAAAAAGGAAGGAAAAACGAGGGAAAGGCCAAGAGGAGATGCTTAACTGATGTTCTCGCGCGGCTGGAAGATTAATCGTCCCGAGTCTAACAATATAGCGCGCGCGGTCGAGAGCGAAGAGTGTTTTGTTTATTTACAAAGTCGCGGTTCATGAATGCGAGCATTGATTGCTCTCGGATGAACGGGGGAAATTCGCGTGAGTTTGCAAGATGGAAGGGTCTTTTGTTATTTTCGTCGCGCGATTTACATCGAGTCGCGGCTGTTTGATTGATTGTTTAAGTTATAATTTAGATGCCGGCGCATTGATTAATGGCCAGCAATCCAAAGAACAGCTTTTTCAGAGCATGCGAGATTTTTCAATAAATTGCCGATTCTAGAACAGTATAATTTTCGTACATAGAAAAAGTAGCCTCTAATCATGCAAATTACCTGGGGCGGAGTGTTAAATAATCGATTAGGTAAATATAGCTTTACACTGTCCCGTACGTCCACCTGTAAATTTGTATTATGTAAATTAATAAATAACGATAAAAACTATTTTAGATAAACAGTTTTTTGATTGATAAATTTGACATTTGTCGCCCGCTCTTGCATTCAGCCGTAAGATACGTAAATTGAAACAAAGTGAGTAATATACGAGGAACATACGCGATATCCGCGAAGAATGATAATAACCTTTATTAGTCCCAAGCGTTTAATTAACGACAATTGTTTCATTGTTAACCGGACAGTGCTCCTACACTTCTCTTCAGAGATATCCAACAATTCTTTTTTTCTTCTATTTCTCCTTCGTTTCATGCATCGTTTAATTTACAAATTATCGTTTTCACAATAATTTCGACTGTGCTCTTTTCGATTTATTATTTTTTTCTGACTATACATTTTTGTTTCTAACAGATATTTTTGTACTTTTTGTATATTTATGTTTGCATAATATATTAAAAGTATGTTTTTATATTTAGATAGTACGTATGTCAATTAATCAATAAAAATAACAATTAAAAAAATGTCCTTATTTTTTTATCTTTACTGAATATTTGTTAAAGTATTTTTATTTTACCTAATGTAATATAATATGATAAACATTTTAACATTTAAAAATATAGACTTACCTTTATTACTTATGGATGAATCATTCAAATGAAACTCGTAAAGTATCTTATAAAATTAGATCTTATAAACCAAATAGCCTATTTGTGAGATTTTTTTGATCCTATATTTTTATCAAGCGCGAGTTTAAAACATCAAACCAGCTTACGAACAATAAAAATCATTCAAATTAGCCTCGGTCAACTTGTATACTCAAGTTCTTCCTTTATGAATATTTATGATTGGTTGGAAAAAATAGTCTTTGATCAATACAAATTCTTCTCGACGCATTTGATGAACGTGAAAAAAAAAACATTTTTTAAAATTGAAATAATTATTTAGATTCTTTTGCAACGAGCGTTTATTTATCGCAAAAATTATCAATCCTTTGCAGGTATTGAGTAATAATCCTACTAAGAATTCTTATACCAACTCCTTTTTAGACACCACTTAAGCAATCCATTTTTCAGAAACTCGCTTTCCTTTTCTCAAAATTAATTTCGCCAGCTCCAATGATCCTTTATCAAAGAGGCATTTCAATCAAAATAGAAAGAACGCAATTAAGGTCCGAGCGAGTTCCATCTTGGTATATATATACATGTATCATTCATTTCGTCTTGTCAGGCGCACACGTACAGCGGGAGGAAATTGTCCAGCGACACAGACACACACGCACAGGTGGAGGCCGATCGCCGGAAATCGATGTCCTAATCGGCGCACGGCATAACCTCGCCGCCGCCGAAATCGCGCGCAGGAAGACGAGAGCGAGTCTTTCGCGATTCGCGACACGTCTGCTCTGTCGCGCCGACGCGCATACGAATCGGTGAGCCAGCCTCGTTATTCGGCCGCGCTCTAATAATTAGTGACGCGTACCGCTCGAGAAGCTTCTTCACGGACTTGTGGGTGTGAGCTCCGCACTTATTGTTTGGCCTAGCTCGTCAAGAATTTTGCGTTGGAATTAAATGACGACGAGTGAGCATTGCTCTTGTTTTTCAGATGTTCCGAAGCGATTAGCGAATTAAGTGATTCTTACTCGGGGGAAGAGAATCGTTTTGAGTTTATGCTTTTCTTCTTTAGGAGAGTCGTAAAATTCAAGTGAATGCGCAGTAAAAGGAATGAATAATCGCTGCTTTTACTGCCCGGCCGATTATTTTACAACTATTTTATCGGACAGTACACTATAGTTGATTAAAGGAACTTTCAACTACATGTATGAAAACAGCTTTTTACAAAACATAAAATGAAAGTACTTGCTTAACTTGAACGGAAATTTAACTTGTGTAGTACATCTTTGTTCTGCTAAAACGTAGCGAGCGTTAGACTATACAAATTCATTAATCAAATGATAATTTCAAGTCAAACTCAATGTATTTAAACAAGAATCAAACTAAGTATTTTAATTAATGCAATGTAGCATTGATTATTCTGTGATGATTGAAAAATGGTGATTTGTGAACAGTTGTAAACATCTTACGCATCTTGTCTATATTGCAACATGTTCCTCATCTTGTTTCAGCTTTTAATATTTGCATTTAATAATTTAAACTTATACAGAAATGTTAATCTTAGCTATACAAAATGATAGTCATAAATTTCTAATTAAATGTATTAATAAAGTCGATTCATTTAATTTCTTAATTAAATTATTTATGTTGGAGCATAGAATCAATAAGACAACATTTTAACAAGCTTTCTTGGACTCTTTTTTTAGTACGAAATTTAGGTTAACATCAATTAGTTCTAACCCAGTTGAAAAACATGTGTAATGTCCGACCAATTCGGTCTTTTACCACTTACACAAAACTTCTTATACAACTTCATTTAATTTTAATGAATAAT
>JAPYZA010008184.1:0-10022 GCA_030522685.1 Eupelmus azureus | reverse complement strand
AAGCTCGCTCCACCTAAAATATCAACACCTTAAACTTCAAAAGGACCGAGAGCTTTCTTAATATCCCCTCATCATACTCATCAATAATTTAATGACCGCGAATCCTCGATTCACAATAGTTTTCCCGTGCACCTCGTCACGTAGGCGTCTAGTCGTGCTAGCTCTCGCGTCGCCAAAATAAAGACGAGGAAAGACAATAGTCTGCTAACGATTTGAGGCTGGCTAGCAAAACAACAAAACGCACGCGCGCATATCGCGCTTTAACTCAAAGTACAGTGTTACAATAGATGCTATACGTTTTCTTTGATAGATTAACAGTGATTAGTCTTCGAGCTTATAGTTAACTGCATGTTTTTATCGGCCGAAAGATAATACTCTCTTCTTGCGCTTATCGGATCTTTTCTCTGCAAGGCCGTAAACAGGCGCGTGTATAGATGTCCTATCTGTCGGTGCTGAGAAATCTTTGAGAATCATGTGACGATCGATTTTTTTTTATCTGTGTTTACGTAAGATTTTGTAGATATATTGTGGGAGCCGAGTTGAATTTTTGTTTAAATTTATGTAATTTTAGTAGGTGCATAAATGATGTTACTTTGCTTCAGTGGGAATATTAGTTTTAGGTGAATGTTTAATCTTCTTTGGTGCACTCTGGTGACACTTTAAAAAGATAAGATACGACAGGAATGATTTAATGAGTTAAGTGTAAAATAATCTACTTATTCTGTTGGTATCGTATAATATTGTAAGATGTATTAATGAAAATTTATATAGACTCTTGTGATACAAATGAATAACTTCTCATTTACTATATAAATGAAAAAATCATAAATGCAAGTTGTACAATACATAGATACACAATTAATTAAAATTACGGATGTACATAGGAAAATAGTTCAAAATATGAGTCACGAGATACAATGCAAAATTCATAACCAAATTTATTCGCTCACGTTTTCTAAGTGACTAACTTCTCATCCATATACTTGTTTTAGTGCCCATTACGAAATAGTACGCGAAGTTCCGTTAATCCGCGGAAGTTGCAATAAATCCGAATGTAAAAATTCTCAAACGACACAAAAATTACTAGAAAAGTGAAAAAGCGTAAAAAAAATAATCACTCAAACAGCTGCAGCAAAAGAATCACAACAGCAATAAGGAAGCGCATTACGACCTAATGCTCCGCCGTAAAAACTCAACAGTCGATCAAATTAGACAATACCGTTAAGCTAAAAACCATCGTTACCAGCACACTTCAGCGCAATAAAAACCCAGCCACTCTGCAATTTGCCTCCTCTCGTCTACCTACGCAACATCGAGAGCTCAAGGCCGCGCTTCCATCCCACAAAATACCTCCCCTCGCACAAACAGAGACGTAAAAAGTAACGAGCACGCACAGCCAGCCAGCGCGTGCTGCGCAGATGCTCTCACTCTTCAGTCAGCCGTATAGAAAATTCGCGAGACTGGCTCCAAGAAAAGCGCAAACGCGTAATATACACATCAGAGAGAATGAAAAAAAAAAAATAAATTGAGGTTGCCTAGAGGGGCAGGCTGTCGTTTTGACTCGCCGATCACGTACAGCTCTTTGCTTGCCTATAGGTACTCGCTTATACTCGCGCGCATAGATCTCGCGGCGTTCACGTGATATCCGGCCTTCGATACGCTTATTTGTTCGAAAGAGAGAGAGAGAGTCGACGTTGCTGCTATTATTGCAGAGACTCACCTTCGCGTAATTTCGACGCCGGTATAACGGAGTTATATTGTCTAGAGTCCAGCTTTGCCCTTACGTTATTCTTTTTGTTGATGAGTTGATTGAGGGTTGGGGGGGGGGGGGGCGTTTTTCAAGGATTCGCGCGGAATGAGGCTTTTTTGTGATGGTTTAGAGAGGAGGTGGCTAGCGGATGATGGATTGTTTTTATTGGCTCTGGCCAAGAGAGATTTATGGGGAGGGAAGCGAGGCCGGAGGGAGATAGGAGAAATATTTTGGTTGGGATTAATACAATTTTGGGGTTTAAAGTGGGGGTGTGGAGGCTCGCTGTAAATCAGAACTATAGTATTACGCTGACGTAAGAGGATTTAAGAAACTTGTTTTGTTTGTACTTATATTTCGTGATTTTATACGTTATATTCGTAATTTAAAATTTTATTTTCGTATTTCGCTCATGTGGAAGAAATGTGGAAATTTTTCTTATTATGTAACTTTTGGACTCTGAAGCTCAAAGAATTTTTCCACATTACAATGCCAAAGAAAATTCTTAAAAAGTTGACAGAGCTATAAATATGACTTACGCGCGAGCTATACAGACGGCTGGTTCTATATAGAATTTTAGCCGCGTTTTTCTTGAAACTATATTTCCAAAGAAGGGAAGCGGAAATTCCACGGATACAACAGATAATCGGATTTGATGTTCGAAATACTCGACATTTTCATTAATAAAAGTAATACTGTAGCTGACATTTTCCTGCCCACTGTCCTGAATAACACAACCTACTTTATAATTTAAATTAGCTTAGCAACAGTACGTGCGAGGTATACCGTTTTTTCTCTCAGCTTAAAAAAAAACGTATTTCGTGTTCACTTCCTTATCAAACATCGTTAATATAATGTATCCTAAGACTCTTCCGCATTAACCATTCCACTCCCCGCTGTACATAATAACAACTCGTAATATACCGTCAAAGAACGAGAACAACAAGTTCCAAGCGATTCCGTCTAATAACGATTCAGCTCACAACGAGGAAAAGAACAATAATTGCTGAAAAATTTTTATTTGTCCCCGAGGCTCGCTCTGCTTACATAAGCCGCGGCTATTTTTGTAAATCGAGAACAAAAAGGATAAAAAGCCTACTCCCGGACATTAATTCTCGTACGCACGTACCTATATCTCGCACTTGGCGGTAATCAATCTCAAAGCCAGACGCGCACAGAGAATCTAGCTGAACGTGACCTAATTCACTCTCGCGCGCGTCATTAGGCCGATTGATGCGGTAAATCGGCTGGCTATCGGCTCGCGTAACAGCTTCTTTTCTTTCCACTTTTTATTGCAAATTTTTGCGATTTTGTCAGGTTTGGGTGACGCGAGAGGAGCTCAGAAATGCGAGGCGCGCTGATAACGAGAGCTATATGACAATGCGTTCTTTGTCCCGGTTCGCCTGACAACGGAAACCTGCCTGGAGCTGATCGGACTGTGTAATCATGTCTGAGACAGGCGTAATCGCTGGTTATTTTTGGATGCGGGTTTTTTTAATGGATTGTGATTGTGGTACTAGAGTCTTGGGAGGATTTTATAAGTGGGTGATTTTTGAAATTTAGACGGTTAGGTTTTGTTATCTAAGTTTCATCGTATAAAATAGTTTGGAGAACTATTAAGTTACCAGTGTATTCATGCGAATTAATATTCAGTGTGTTTGTCAAAATTTTCTGTGTATAAAATTCTCTAATTCTTGATACTTTGATATAATAGTATTGTAAACTTAATAGATATGTTTATCAATTTTTCTGTTAAATCATATCATATATGCGTAACAAAACAATGATTCGCACAGGCATATTACAGATATTCATCACAAAGAATATTTTCAAATCATATTTCTTAATCATAAAACGGTCAAATATTTACATTAAAAGAGAATCAAATATTTTGACTCAGACTATTAATCATCCGCAGGTGTCTAGTCTTGCAAGACTTTTTCTACTTGAATTCTGATACGACATGCGTATGGAATGTATCGATTGTAAAACAATACTATATTTCAAAAGTTTTTAAATTGTAAACTATATATTTCTGTTAGTTTTTAAAAAATAATCGAGCACCATATAGGCAAGTTGACGATGACCTAATATGTACACAATAGTCCATTAAGTAGATGTGTACCGAGTTTATTACGACGCGGCTTACTAGACCAAGCTGAATCTACTTGCTTGTACATGTACACATATTTGAAATTCTTTTAACACCTGTGAAAATCAATTGGTTTTTCGTAATAGTCTTGGATAAAATGACAATATATCTTCGCTCCTAAAGAAGATTAGTAAATTTTAAAAACTACCGTTTTATATTAACAGATAGTCTAAGTGATTTTAACTTATGAAAGACCTTCGAATGCGTAATATTAAGATTGTAACATTGATATATTAAATTCCAAATAAACTTAATTTTTTTAACTCATAAAACCAAATTTAAAACAGTCAGATTTGAAGTATATTAGTCTTCTTAGGAGTAACGATACGTCAAAAATTTAAAAGCATATCCATAGAAAAAAAAAGGTATTTTTATGTTTCATCAGTTTGAGCTTAGTCAGGGGTTGGTGAAGCGATATATATTAAGTGATGACGCATGAACATTTGCACTTCGCACAAGCGAATATCACCGTCGAACCTTGAATGCAAGGATTTTAAATAAAAATCATCGTTTCGTTCCTTCTGAAATTGACAATGTCGTGTAAGAGAGTGGAAGGTTTTTTACTCTTAAAATTTAATTGCTATGCTTTATTTAAAGATACTTTTCACCGCCATGCCCTTTCTGTGTAGTGCGCGTCATTTTTACCGCGCAAAAGCATTCAACGGAAATGAAAAATTAATTCCACTTTTTCTCTTACTACGTATTTCCTTTCGCACAAGGCATCAAATTGTATAGTGCCTTAAAAAGCAATCCTCCAATACTAATTTCACTTCACCAATGTAAAACTGCTTTCCTACGCAAAGCCCAACCTAATAAATATTCAAGCCCCAATCAGCAGAACAAACTTGGAACACCCAAACAATCCAAACCCCCAAATGAAAAATCCACCATTCCAATCAAAACTTAATTCCCACACCTAAACCCATCTAGACTTCCCACCTGCCTCACTTCCCAGAACTCTCTCAAAATACCATCTCCCCGCACCCAATCCTCGCCGATCCCAGCTCCCGAGAAACCATTATCCCACAGCTGCAGCGACGATCCCCTGAGCTCTTTTTTCCTGCAATAATTGAATGACAAGCGCGAAATAGAGCCTCCAGGGCCTTGGCTATCCGCGCTTTGGCGACGGCGTCCTTGTCGCCTTCGTGAATCGATGCTCAGCCGATGTACACGCGCAGCACGCGGCCCCAAGTAGACAAAGAGGCGCGCTCCGCGCAGGCGCGGCCGCAAGTTTGTTTACGTCGCTGGCGTATATATATGCGCCAAGACGCGCCGTCAGCTTTAATTTTCTCCGTGCGCTATTCGTGCTTGTATGGAAATTGATCTTTTAGCGTTTGGGGATGCGTATAGGAGCTTTTTTTATCGTTGTGGAGTAATGTTTTTAATTTGTTTGTAGAGGGTTGTTATATAGGTTTGCGTTGATGTATGGATTTGGAGAAGAGCGCGTGTTTGCGTTTGATGATTTGTTTGGTGGTTTAATGGCCGGGAAAGTGGAGCTATCGAGTGACAGATCGCGCTGATGCTTTTGCGATGGGATTAAGTATTTGCTTGGATGTTTGGGGATCGTGTGTCTGGAATAGGATTTTTTTTACCACTGACAGCCCTTGAGCGATGGCAAGGGCAGTTTCCGTGCAGCTTTTTTGTTTTCGTACTTTGCGATATTGGACTTTTTTCGTCGCGCGCGTGGCTGAAATCTTATGTTTTTCAAACGTCGCTTCCGTAAAGGATTAAATCGAAGATTTCGTTAAGGTTCATACGACTCCGCTCGCGTATATCTCGTTCCTTGCGCGTTTCCACGACGATCCTAATCCCCTCTCTTTTATCACCTCCCAGCAGCTCGCCCACAACTGCGCCTCGGAAAAACAAAGCATTAAATAAAATTCCCCCAAAGCCCCCTTTTTCAACTCCTCTTCAATCTTCCCACCGACCAAACATAAAATCCCGGCGAAGCTCAAATACCGCAGCTCATGAAAGATGCATAACCGAAGAAACCCGCTGCGCACTCGATACACAAAAAGATTCAAAGCCGGCCAAAGCGTCTACGACCTCTGCTCAATGAGAAAAAAATTACGGCACATCTCTGCGCGCGCGGCCGGCCCGCTACACACGCGCGTATAGACAAAGTTTATCGATCGTCGGGCGACGCGAGCTCCAGACGCGCCGTGACGTGTGTGTATATGGGTATGATATGTATACGCGCGAGCGGCGAAATTGCGGCCAATTGGCAGTTAATGACCAGCGGGCTCAGCGTCAACTGGACGCGAGGAGAGCGAGGAATGGCTCCTTTTATGAATGTAGGTAGTGCGTTGCGGAGCGATTTTTATGGGATGGGAGCTGCAGAGGAAGCGGTGGATCGAGAGTTACGTAAACAGTTGTGGGTATGGTGTGGGGATTGTTTTGTGGTTTTTAAGGGGTGGGTTTTTTTTTAAGGTGGGATTTTGGTTTGGTGGGGATGGGGCGGATTGTTAGAATAGAACGGTTGTAATAAAAGTATGGTAGTGGAACGGTATATTTTTCGGCAAGTGTATTTTTTTAGTTTGAAATAAGATAAAAGTAAGAACGAAATGTTACTGATTGAAGAATCAGCTAATTATAAAATACAACTAATTTTAAGAATAAAAGCTGTTTTACTTTTTTAATGTAAGTAGTAAAAAAATCATTGGCATAATTATTATAAGATTAATTTAAAAAATCAAGAAACTATTGTCGAGCGCAGAGATATGTTATCATAAACTCCAGAGCGACAGCGAGCCGTAGGCCGAGCAGCTGATTCCCGTGACTGCCCAAAGCGGCGTTTGAAAATCAATAGGAATCATCGGCAAGGTCAAAAAAGAGAAGCTACCCTTACGCGAAGGGCAAAATCGTCACTCCCAGCATTAAACGGCAAAAATAATTTTTTCACAACATCACCCTACTATTCTCATCAACCAACAATAAGAAACTATCCAACATCAGACCCAAAATCCACCCAGCAGCTGCCTCCGCTGTCAGATCGAATTCTCCTCCCCGCGTCACAACAAAAATGGTCGACCCTCGGTGGTCGACCCCCGTCACACATACACCCGACCACCCGCAAAAAAAAACCCTCCCCCTCAAACTCACCTGCAAAACGTTATCAAAAAGGGTTGAAAAACCGGCGGAGCGCTGGCTGACGGGGAAAAAAAGGCGCTCTCAACCCTTAATGTTATCGGACGGACTGCTGGTGTATCAATGGTCGGCAGACGTTTTTCTGGCACTGCCGCTGCTGCTATCCGCTTCTTACAGTCTGCACTATTGTACTGAGACAGCAGAGCAGTTCGAGTGAGCGCGGGGGGGCCGAAGGACTTAAGCTGGCGCGCGCGCGGTAAGAGGAGGGGTCCATTCGGCTGTTGGCGCGCGCAGACACACTGCAGGAGGGGAATCCTCGCGCCCTAGTGCGCCGACGCGAGCGAAGGTCCGCAGTAGTGTCTTTCTCTTTTCTACCACTCTGCGCTACGAGCGCGTGTGGCTATGTATACTTGAGCTTTCGCTCTTTTTTTTACCGTCTCTGTCTCTCGCTCGTTCCGGTGTGAAGGGAGAGACGCGGAGGGATGTGTATACAGGGGATCGATCGCCTTGAGCCGAACGCCCCCGACTGAGGTCCATGCCCCCTCGGAGGCCTCGACCTCGTCTCCTTGGCGCGCAAGCGCGATTCTGGTGGGGTCTGAGGGAGCTGAGGCTGCTTCAACCCCTTGGTTTTTTTGAGGATGTCGGAGAGTGTGGTGATGTGTGAGGGAAGGTTAGTTTTAGGGGGCTTGATGCGGTGGGGTGAAGGTTTGATTGTTTCGATGGGTTCTTTGATTGTTCGAGCGGTGAGATTTCTGTTTTGAATTTGTCGCGCTTTTTACTTACGTGCCGATTATTTTGAAAGATTTTATTCGAGTTGGGCGATCGCCTTGCCAACTGGGAAAAGTAGAGTTCTCTGAGTTACCGACGTGAGGTACACTTACCGACTGTAAGTATATTCGACTCAAAAACCGAGATTACTTACTTTATCGATCGTCGGTCAAACAGAACAAAACTATCATAAAGCAGCGCGAGAGCTTACGAACTTTGAAAAACGATAAAATCATCCCGCCGCTCGGGAGCCATCAATTTTCAATCGCATCTAGCACGCAAGGACTCCATTCTCAGCGACATCTCCGCTAATCGAAACAACACACGAGAAATCGGAGTCTTATCCCTGATACATATCTATTAAACACGAGCTCTATCCAGGAAATAAAACCATTGCGAAGTCCGCGCAACTATATATACGCACTCCCAATGCACTCGCTCACGCGGCTAGTTTAATTCAGCTAAATCACGCGATGCAGCATCGAGATTTATTACCATATGTATATTGCAGAGATCCCGGCCAATCGAGCTCCTTGATTAAGGTCAAATGAGCATCGGGGATTTTGCCGTCTGTGCAGTAGAATACAGTGAAGCCCCGGCGAGTCTACGTGGAAAGGAAAAGTTCCTTGCTGAGAATGAAAGGATTGACGTTGTTTGCAGCTAGGAAAAGCCAGATGCGAAGGCCGAGCGCGGATCGAGGAAGGAAAATAACCGAGATTTGTCGTTGAGTAGAAAAAGACGGGAATGCCCAGACTGATGGTAAAGGGGGACTTGTGTTGTTACAAATGAGGGTTTTAAGTTAAGAATTGAGGGTCTGGAAACTAAAAGGGCACATAGACCGAATCGGGCGCATAAGTATTGTCCAACTCGATCAAATTTTAAAGGTGCTCAAATCTCAATTTTAATTAGTAGAATAAGGAGAGCATATTATTCCGCAATTTTTTCGTGTTGTTTTTAAGTTATAAACAAAAAACACGAATTTCGTCAATACATTTTTTCAGTGCTTTTTTCACTTCAACGTCATATTTTTTCTATTAAATATTTAACTTTGAAATTTGAAGTATAATAAAAATAAGAAGAGAAGAGAGTAGTAAGAAGATTTATGAAGTTTTTCCTGTGAAATTCCATATTAAAATTCAGTATTAAAACTACATACGAAAACAATATGAAATACAGTTGTTAAAACTGTAAAGTTTGATATATATAGCAATTTAAAAGCCTTGTAGAAACTTCCCCATTTACGTGGTTATAGATCAAGAATCCATTTTCCCATGAAAGTATCTTATAGCTATTAAATGGAATCATTTCTACTTCGGAGGCAGTGAGCGCATAAACAAACTATCAATCTTGTATTATAAACTAATAATTGTTTCGATAATAAAAACAAGATTAACGGAGGCTGCTTAAATCGAGGATTAATATAGATCGTTCAAAATATTAGTATTTAAAAATAAATTCACATATTTAATATAAATATACGGATCATAAAATTTTATAAATACATACAAAATCCTAAAAAGTTTTTATAATAAAATTTTTAAGAACTAACCACATGATACATTTTTTATGCTATTTAAATTATTTTATATTCAATTTAAAATAATTCCAAAACACGAAACATCGCAACATTTCCGAATGAAAATAAAATACAATTTTTCACAATAATCGGGAAGTACTTAAGGCAGCTTCGGAGGTTAGGCTAGATTCTCATTTCGTAGTTTACAAATTAATCAAAGAATGGTGGAAGCTTAAAAAATTCTAAAAATTTTGTAATCTAAAAGCGTAATTTGTAAACTACGAAATCAAACCTAACCTATCCTCCGAAGTCACCTTAACGCTAAACATTACAAAGGTGTTATTAGAAAGTTAAAAAAATTCCATGAATGTCTTTTCGTCATCAGTTGCATGTGTTCTATATTTACGACGCCGTTCTGCAAGTCAAACCGTTTCTAAATGTCACAAGTAAAAGAAATTAAAATTTATAATTCTTTTAAAATAAGTACCCTACTAAAATATCTCAGGTGAGATCTCAGGTGAGATCTCATGCCAAAATCTCATGTGACTAAAAACCCCTTAAAAATATCTAAATTACTTGACAATTATCTTCTACGGGCATTTAAATGTATTATAAAGGTTATATCTTTCGAATGAAACTTTCAAACGCAATAAAATACCAGAATTTGAAGCAAATTTTGGATTTTGAATTTTCGGTTGAAATTTTTTTTAAGTCCTTACATGAGATCTCACTTGAGATCTCACCTGAGATCT
>JAPYZA010008182.1:0-18493 GCA_030522685.1 Eupelmus azureus | reverse complement strand
TTCACTTATTATTTTTTGTTTTTATATATAGGCAACTAATTTTTAATTATTTATATTTTATATTTTCAGATTTTAATAGTATCTGGTCCCCTTAAACTATTAGCGATCCTCTCCATTCTGGCGAAGAGCTTCTTCTCGTCGGAGCTGTAGGCTACCATGGAAAAGGTGGTTGCCCTCAATATTTAAGATCATCCAAATCGGACATTGACAAAGTGATTGGTCATTACACCGCCTTCACATATAGACGGTTGCATGCCCTCGCTTCGCTTGGACCGCGAATTCTGCAAGCAGTCCTTGACGTCGATGGAAGCTGAAACGAGTCAACGCGTTCAAGTTTGTAGAAGTGGGGTTCTGCGACGTTTCCTTCCCTGGAATCGGAGAATTAACACAGTTCTTTCTGCAGACGAAAAATCACACCAGCATGTACACCAGCCGCCCACAGTCCACTTGTTTCCCTAAGAGAATAATGTACTGATCTAACATCATGTCAAATAGTATATTATTTACCTAGGAAAACAAATGGACCGTGAACCCCCGGAATACGTAGCCACGCTTCGCTCGGGTGGCATGTATACTGGGCGGCCGGTATACACTTGTTTCCCAAATGAAATATACAATTTTTTGTCATACTCGGCAGAAAGAATTGTGTTAATTCTCCGATTCCAGGCAAGAAAACGTCGCATAACCTCACTTCTATATTCTTATAAGGTATATACCGTCGTAAAGTAACGAAGAGTAAAGATCGGAACTCGTAGTATTTTTGGAAGTTATTTTATGCCTGTGATAAAATCTGCGGCGTTCCCATCTTAGATGCACGTTCGGAAAAATATTATGTCCACCGGGTGTACATGTATATTTATCGTCATAACGAAAAATTAAAAAAAAAAAAAAGATGAAAAGCTAGGATTAAAGGAATTGAGGGATAAAGCAAGTATAAAGGAATAAATGAAAATAAAGGTAAAGATGAAGATGAGAGAAAAAAAGATATTAATGAGATAAAAATATGAAATTATATGAAAATTTCGCCATGTGTAGAACGTATTTAAGAATATTTTTTTAAAAGTTTGATTACATAAATAAGCGATAAAAAGCCGTATTTAGCAGGACAAATTTGAAGGCTGTATCACAATGTCGCTACTGGCCCTTTGAGTTTATGCGACGAACTGTGGCTTTATTTTTTTAATCTAATTTCTGAAACTTATTTTAAAATATTCTCGAACTGTACTTACACGTGGCGACATTAATTAATGTTTGAAAATCAATAATAAAAGTTAAATTATGTTATAATGATTAGCAGGGCAGCGCTGTCGCACTTGACTTCTTAATTTCACGAGGAAGATTCTTAGGTGAAACTATATATTTAAATACATAGCCTCACACATACACTCATACTTTTTCATATCATTGTGATACGAAAATTAATCAGATGCCATGTATACAAGAAAGGGGCAAAAAAACAATAAGGCTTTGAGAAAAAAGCATTTTTCATTTTTTATAACAAGTGCAATGTCATCTTGATTTTATAGTAAATAATTTTAATAATAAATTTAATTACTATTTATTACTTAATAAGTTTAGGCGGGTAATGTATAAATTGATTTTTATTTTTCTCAAAATTAATTTAACTTTTTAATGATATACATACATTTGTATAAATTTTTTTATCATTTATTATTAGTATTTTAAGAAACAAAAAAATCATTTTCATAAGTATCGTTTTGTACATATTTTTGTTTAAATTGAAATATGTCATGTGGCAGTGAGCCTGTTAATCCTTTTACATCAAATTGAAATAAAAACAAACTTACAGCATTTTTAACAAATTTAAATAATAATAATAATAACTTTATAAATATATATCTAAGCAAAGCAAAGCTCACAAATTTTTATTGACAAATATTCCAAACAAACTGCTCATGCAGACTGCTGCCACGGAAATAATGATATAGACTTCTTTCGTATGCACAATAAAAGAATAATAGAAAAAAGGTGACAGTCTCTCGGGCAATCTGCAAGCTTTAAAAACAGCTCCCTCCTAAACGAAGAAACGAGATACAGAAAAAGAAAAGAATTCACGAGTCAACAATCGCATTCTTCCCGCGCCTAAACTAGTCTCTCTCCCTCTCCTCGTCTGCATTGTGCGCCCTCGGGAGAGAGAGAAAAATCGGGCCCGTGTGTTCTCCTTGATACTGCATGAATAGAAAGAGCCCGGATAATAGAGGAGCAAGGTGCTGACCGGGTATGCTCGCTCAGCGGAGACGCCTCCGAAAAATTCTCTCTTCTATATCTCGTGGCGGCGGGGCAGCTGCAGCTACCGTTTTCCCGCTCAATAGGCGAGAGAAAAGGACACATCGAAGACGAATCGGAGAGCCTAAGCCAAAAAGGTGCAGCCTGTGTTTCTGGGCACAATGTAATATAACGCGCGTAGTTGTCGAAGTGCGTATGCGCGGCGCGGTTATTATTGCCGGAACGCTGCGGCGGCGGCCCTCTCGTCCTTTCTCTATTCCCGACACGATACAACAATGGACTTAATCATATCCATCAAACTGAGGGAGTTTTGAGTATAGGGCGACGCGCGCAACCGAATTTGCCTGATGGCTCGCTGCCTTGCTGTACGTACATGATTTTTGGCTGTTACTGCGGAGAGCTATAAATTATAATGTTACAGTGCTGATGGAAGCTTTTCGACTGTGAGGGTGAGATTTTTGCAGTTTAAATTTTTTAAGAATTTTTATGAAGCACTAACGAAGGTTGAATATGTACAGCTAACATTTATTGGCGTTCATTAATAAATGATAAGTTATTATTTAGTCAGTTGTACAATAGTTTTCATTAAACAATCAATTTTAAAACTTTCTGTGTAGACCTATAAAGTACTGAATATTGCATATATTATTGAATAATTTTGTATGACGTTCATCAATGTAAGGTTTTTGAAGTGACTATGAATGCAATAGAAAAAATGATGTTTTATATTAGTTTTTTGTTATCCTTTCGAGTATCTTAATAAATACATTATTTAAAAATACATGGTAATAAATAAAGCTGCCGTAAGTCATTAATCTATGACTTTAGATTTTATTATTTCAGAATAAAGATCAGATATCATTTTGCAAGTTATAAAAGAGATTTCATGTCAATGTTGATTGTGATAAGCATGGTTAGAGGATATGCTTACATTTTTATTATTAAAGTTAAAAGTTTTTATATATCCCAGATGGCTTATATACTTTACATTTTAAAGTCATTTGTTGAGAAGGTAAAGGTTTTTACTTGTGTGAGAGCTAAGAAATGTTATAAGTGAGCTGAGCGTTAAAAAAGGAGACGATTCAATTGAATACTTTAAGACCTTACGAATATTTTTTTCATTAGCTCAGTTAAAAATATCATAAATCTGTTCCTGATTACATTTGATATATAAATTAATATGGATATAGATATGTTAAAAAAAAAGAAGCATTTGAATTCAAAGATCCCAACGCTCGACCTATCACTTTTCTAGCGCTCTTTCCTCTTAACAAACAAAATAATTTTTTAATTTCAAACTTTATTCAAATTCAATAAAAAGTAGCATATCCAGTTATTTGAATATTTCAATAAATGTGTCATTTTTACCTTCATACAAATACTTACTGTAGAGGAAATGAATAGTTTGATTTCCAGCCGTGAGTTCTTCCTTGTTCATTTATACATTACAATGCTCAATTGTAAAAAATAAATGAGTTTATTACAATTAATTACAATTAATTATAGATAATAAATGAGGTAAATGGAATAAAAAGACAAAGACAATTGAAGGATAATGCTTAATTTTTATTTTAATCTCCACTTACGGTACAATATTTATAGATTATTTGTTTCGTTCGGACTATGATAATCGAGTAACCGGTAGAACTATTTAATGTTTATCGTAACAATAGATATACAAAGGTCATACACGTCGTGAATAATGATCATCGAGACGGGATACGGGGGGACAAGTCACGAGAAGGGGAAGAGAAGTCGGACGTATTTTTCTTTTACCCTCGCACGAGACGACGATTTTGCCTTTTTTTCGTTATTCCGAAAAGAAGCGCTCCTTTTCTTGTATACATTCTCCTTTGAAAGTCAGAAGAAACCAAAGGAGAGAGAGAGAGTGAAAAAGACTCGGCGAGAAAAATAAAGTAGCGAGCGAGCCTTTATTCGCGCTCTTCTCTTTCAAGCGCATTCTTCTTGAAAATATATGGTGATTATAAAAAAAGAGGCATAATCTTGAATTTTCAGGTTTTCATTTGCTACCATCGTGTCGTTGAAATGTTATAAGTTTATTTTGACGTAATGACCGATCAAGTGTTATGGACAATCATGTTGCTAGCGAAATCGTTTAATATAATTGATATCTGATAATTAGATCGGAACTTTACTAAGGCAGATTGAAAATTTTCGATTAATCATCAAATGTTTCCTTTGTAATTTCAAATTGTTTCACGATGGCAACACGAGATAATACACTATAGACTTTGAAGAGACGACGAAACATGAGAATCTATGTACAACAAAATTATTATGCGAGCGATGCGCGGGCTCCGAAACTATACATATCGTAGGATGCTGAGGAAACATCGCTGAAATCCCTTCAGCGTTTCCACGCAAATTCGTTGATTCACTAAAATGTTACATGCTAACAGCAAACTCCTCATCTTCTATACGCCACCTCGGCACAATGTACAATTTTTCATTTCTTTTGCGCAAGTACTTTTTATATATAAAACCTATGTGTATAGCATGCGACGAAAAGAAAGTTTAGGCGCATTAGAAATTAACGATCAAAGTGGTTGCATTGCGCTAAAGCTCTTTTATTCTCTTAAGTCTACGAGAAAGCAAAATGTAAAGTTACTCGTGAACGAAGTACATGAAATCGACGTTAAAAGTAGGTTTATAATAGCAATAATAATAATTAAGTATCAATTATAATAATATGGTCCACGCGCGTTTTCGTTCGTCTCAGAAACTCGCGACAATCTTCTCAAAAAAAGAACAGAAAAACTTAACAACTCTTATCTTACTCTAAACGCAAGACTTTTCTCATTTACTTTTACGGACAGATTCTTATTTTTCGCGAGCTTTGCTACTGCTATTTACAGACATGTGAATTATTTACATTGTTTTATTTATATAATGTTCGAGCTGTTTATTGACCAAACCTGCTCGGTTACGAAAATGAAAATAGAAGATAGAGACAGTGTTAGACATGTAAAGTAGCTTCAAAATTAGAAATAGAAGTCGAACTAAAAATCGAAAGACTTAAAATACACTAAGAACTAAAGGATAAATGGCCGAGATTCGTTCGGGTTTAAGAGCGAAATAATCAAATAATGACTCGACAGTCGAATCTTAGGAACACAACACCGTAGAGGAAGTCCAAATTTCGCGGAGACTTCCCCCTATAAAAAACGATCGTATTTTCGAAATTATAAAAAAAAAGAAGAAATAAACGTAAATGGTTTAATAAATAAAATAAATTTAGATAAAATAATGTGCGTACTAGGTTTGTTGTTAATTTTTTAATTTTATTTATAATTTGATAAACATAACACGTAGAAAATTGTCCAATGATCAAGTTTGGCGTGCGAATATTCAGTAAACTCGTCTACTATTTCGAGTTTCAAAGTTTCATCAATTTCGATTAATTTGCTAAACAAGTTGAGTTGATAAAATCAATTTTATTGACAGCTTTATAAATTTAAAATCACTAGCCAAACAAATTTTCAATTTTGGATAAACCATCATATCCAAAGATCAAACCTATCCGCGCACGAATTTGTTACCTGCAGAAGACAGTAAGACAGTGCAGGCCGAAGAGAGGAAAGATAGTCACAAAGAATTCAAAAACACTGAGAGAAAACGCTTTCGAAATTCCGAGATAGCGCTTTCTGCTTGATGATTTCGGTAAAAAGTAAATACCGATGAGCTGGACTTGAAAAATTTCAACAAACATTCCTCCAGACGCATAATGCAATGGATCCTGTTTTGTCACCCTTGCGCTTTATTAAAACGCGTCGCTCGCGATACACCACTACGTCGCTACGCGGACAAAAACCTAAGATCTCAGAATTACATCCTAATTACAGCCTAAAACTCAACTCCCCACCAACTCCACGAACATACATCTCAACCTCGCTACTTACTACCCGCCTCCGTCCCAGGCAGCGCTCACGAATTAAAAAACTTTATCTCCAGGATCCAAGCGCGCTTCCCTCCCGCGCTGCCAGGCCGCTATCCCAACCACCGCCTACTGCCTGTAATCGCTGCAGTCGCGCTGCTGGAGCATGGCTCAGAGCTAGGCTCGGTCGGGTCAGAAGATGACCGTCAGCGGCCTGCGGAACTCGTTGCCCGGCGCGCCCGGGGCCGTCTGGTAGCCCGCGTACTGGCCCATCTGTGGTACCAGCAAACCGCTCCCCTGGCCGCCTGGGTAGTAGCTGGACACGCTGGCAGCGGCGCCTGGGCTCGACGTCGAATTCGACGCGGACGACGAGCTGGTGCTCGATGAGCCGAGCTCGTTGCGCGAGAGGCTGGCCCCGGTCTCGTTGCCGCTGCTCACGGTCGTGTTGCCCGAGGAGTTCTGGCTCTTGGCCACGAGGCCGTCCGGCGAGTCGGCGGCGGGCGACCGGCTGACGGCTCCGCCTGGGCTGGACTCCTCGTAGAGCTTGTTGTGCTCGTAGGCGGAGTGCCGGTTGTAGTCGCCGCCGACTGGTTTGTTTTGCTGCTGGTCCATGTAGAGTTTGGAGGACTGCTCGAAGTAGGCCTTGGCGGAGTCCAGGTAGCTGCGGTCCAGGTACGATTTGGGACTGGAGTCGAGGTACTTGGCGTCCGAGTACATGGACATGGCCAGCGTCGACGGGGGCATGTAGGCCGCTCTGTACTTGTCCGCCTCCATGGAGTACTTCATGGCGTCCATCGAGCTCACCACCTGCAATGAGAAATTCGGAGAAAAGATTGTTTAGTCGAGAAACGTTTTTTTTTATAGTTGTTATATGCAGAAGTTTATATGGTTCAAATAAAGTAAAATTATGACCACAAGAACCGCAGAAAAAGTGAGAATATTTTCGAAATCGACAGCCCGCGCGGCTACCGCGAGCCAAGAATCCGCAACCCAATTATAAATTCACCCGCGCGAAGCCCTAAAAAGAAATCAGAGAAACCAGAGTCAGCAGCACCGACGCAAAAAAAAAGCGAACCTAAGAAACGCAGCATACGAAAACGTGAGAAATGGCGCTAATATAAAGCCTTTGTGGAGGTGACAATTTACGTTCGGCTTCAGGCAGCGAGCGCGCGCGCCTCTAAATTTATGCGTAAATTATGCCTCTCAGGCTCTCTCCCCGGCATCCCGCTTGGCTAGAATATATATCGCGCGTACGTGTGTTCCTTTCTCGAGGCGAGGCGCGCGTGTGTGTTGCAACGCACCTGTAAAAACGAACCTTTCGCACCTGCGCGCTTGTGTACCTCCGCGCGACTGTGCACACGTCTACGCACGCGCCCCGAGCGCGCGTTTTATTTGCCCAAGGAAAATGCAATTCATTATTGGAGGCGAGCGCGTGTTTTATCGAGTTTCTATGCTAATTTCCATTGTTTTTGTCGCGTCGCTTTTTTTTCTGGTGCGTGGGTTTGTGAGGAAGAAATGGGTATGACTCGAAGTAGTATTTGCTCGAGGCTGAATATTTTCTAACGTTCGATAAATTTCATTTCTCTAATCAGCAGCATTCTTTGCTGCTCTATCGAGCGATCTAAAATTAAAACTCGTTCCCAGACTATACAACCAGCCCGAGCGTTACAGACTAAAATTCACGCGCCATTCATCGACTTATATAAATATTTTTCCACAAAAGCCCGACGAATAAAGGGAATGAGAAATCGCCTAATTAATCATCCGCGATTCGCAGCTTTGATTAAAAAAGCGAGTCAGTGTACCATCTCCTCTCCAACTCCTTTATCTTACATAAATAAAGCCCTCTCGCGCTCGCTAGATTATATAAACACACGGCCATTAAAAAATATTGTGAAAAATAACAGAGAGAGCCGGCTCTCGCGTTTAAGTGAATTGTAATCGTACGAGGAAGAGCCGGACTAACGAGCCGGAGGCCAGCTCTTTATCGCTCGATCTCGCGCTGATCAGATAATATAAAAGCGCCGTCGGCCGGATTAAGCCCCGGGGTGGGAGGAAGAAAAAGGCAGAGAGAGAGGAGAGCTTCCGTGTAAGAAGGAGAATTTTCGAACGCCGCCGACGAATTAATTGCCTCTCGTTATAAATCTCTCTCCGTTCGTTCGCCTCCTCCCCGCCTTCGCGGCTCTCGCTAATAACTCGACACGCCCCTAGCTCCTCGAAATGGCTACCGGTTGCGTTGGGCTGCTACGTAGCGCGCTTTCGTTTGCGAAATCTGGATCTCTCGAAGGTCGACGCTGCTGACGGTGTTTCTTGCGTCGGCTTTTTTCGTGGGCGGGTTTCGGTTTTTGTAATTTTTAATGAGCGGGTCGCGTAACGGCGGTTCTTATCTGTGATGTGGTGGAAAAAATTGGTTGCTGGTGGCTTGTCGATGCTAATGAATGGATATAGCGAGAATTCGAGGTATGAAATTATTGAAAAATTGATGACGGACTGTATAATGAGCGCACAGAAATGAAGTCATAAATTGTTAACTCATTATGCGTTATTGATTTAGCCGATTCGTTTTCCATTTGAATGGTCGGAGCTTTTGTGGCGAGAAGAATTTCTGTATATTTGAAATTGATAATTTTTTTCTATCGAATAATCGGTAATTGCTAAGTCAACAAAACTTTTTCGTCGTACTGAAATATTTTGTCGAATCGTCGAAATTCGAGTGATTACGAATTCCCAGCTACAGGAGTCCGCTTCTTCATTCCCAAACGAATCGTTTTATACTCCTTTATAAAGAATCCAGCCACAATAAACCGAAACCGCGCGAGCCAAAGGGTATATTTCTAATATCCCGCAAGTCTCGCGCGACCGCGGGAAGAATGAAAAAAAAAAGGAAAGATGCAAGCCAAGCTCTCTCCTTTGTCGGATCGTTAAGCGGCTTTGTTGGGATGATTTACGCGCGCCGCCTATATTCTTCTACACGTCCAATTGATTATTATTATATGCTCGCGCTGTGCTGCCGCTGACCTCGGAATTTTCGGCGCGCGTGTAATATGCGCCCGCGGCGGCTCTCTTTCTTTTATTTCTTCTCTGCCTCGGTTTTTGGACTATTAAATAGTTGCGAGATCCTGGTATGCAAAAATATCGATGCTGGATCGGGATTTGAATATCGATGAGGATTGATGGGGCTTTTTTGTTGTTTTTTGGGCTTGCGAAAGGTGTTTTGGTGCATTGGTTTTTATGAAGATTGGAGGTAACTGACATGTCGGACGGACTGAGTAAATTTTAAAAAGAATGAGGTTCTTACATAATTATATTTGAGATGAATAAGAAGTAATATATAAAAATGTTTTAAAATTAATAATGATAGGGAATGTAGAGATTCTATTCAGAAAAATTAAAATTACAATTTTTGTGATAAATTACGTCTTCCATGAAGATATTATAAAGTTCTATTCAAATAAAAGACTCTAAAAGAATTGCGAAGACTGTTCATATACATAAGGACGGTGAATTATGTCGAAAGGTATGCGAAATAAATTATAATCCCAGTCGATCTGTCCATTAACATTTTTATCGAATCCAAAACTCCGGTAGCTAAATATGCAAATAGTAAAAAAAAAGCTGCGGATACCCGAAACTTGTGCTTATTCAAATTTTAATATCGTTGTCCATCCAATTTTAATTAATATTTCAGGAATCTCAAACAAATCTGCAATCGTTTTATATGCAAATCGATCCCCGATAAAAAGCCAAATCAATTTTTAATAACTCCAACATCGCAGCCCCAGGACAGCGACATTCTTTCCCGAAAATTATACATCCACTCCGTTCTATTATGAAAGCTCGTAAAGAAACGGGTCACGCTAACCAAATACAGCGGCTCTCCTCATTAAAACTAGACGCTTCTGTTTGAAAAACGAAGACGCTCAAGACAGCCGCGACAAGAATGCCAATACAATACGGCAGAGTCAACAAAAGATAAGCGCGTCAGTCGCAGTCTGCCTCCAGAAAAATAGAGCCGCGAGCGAGGAAACAGAAGCAGCTGATCAAACACCAACAAAAAGCGAAGATAAAGAAGAAACCGGAAAACCGCTCGATACATCACGACGCGTCGTCCGTATAATTTTCCATCCTCGCGACTTTTCTCCCTACCTGTCGCCTGCCTTTGTCCCCTTTATCTCGCGCCTGCCGGGAATCCGCGGACGTGTTTGGACAAAAGGGCGCAGGTAGTTAGCCGCGTATCGCGAATCGGCCCGCTCCTTTATGTCGCTGCACGCGTATGCAGATGCGCGCACGCGCGAGTTAGTTAGGCGCGTTTAGCGGGAACGCCGAGACGCTGAAGGGAAACTTGTCCCTAAGTGCCGCGGCTGGAGCTGTTGTTCGGGAGGAACGAATGGCCGAGAGCTGGGATTGTTTACGGGTTAAGTGTGTTTGCGCTGCGGTTATCGCTGGTTTTCGGAAGGAGCGGTAAATTTTTTAGGTATATTGATTTTAAAAATCGATTTGGCAAACCGATCTTTTACGATGTTGTGAGATAAATTACTTCCGGGGGTCAACGGAATGCGCGCGACAGAGTTTATCAACTCCCATTATCCGACGCTAGCGGTACAGCCGAAAGTCCATTATATCCCCAAGCAGCGTCAAAAACCACAGCCGGCCCGCTTCAATTAAACCAGCTCCAAACAGACCGCCTCGGCTTTTTTACCCCGCTTTTTCACCATACCGATCCGCTTTCCAAAAAACGCCATCGCGTGGACCAACCGCGTCGCTTCCCACAGAAAAAAAAAACGGCGCGCTACTCCAAATACGCAATTAGTCAAGGTATAGAAGCGAGGAGGAAAAAAAGATAACTCACCTGTGCGGGCGCGCTGAGGCCGGCGGACATCGCGACTGCCGATTGCTGCGCGGCTGCGGCTGCCGCGGCGGCCATGCTCGCAGCCGAGAGCGAGCCGTATGCTGCTGCCGGTCCGTAGTACGAGCTCATGGCACCAGCCTGGCCGATTCCACCGGGCATGCCTGGAAGGAGAAAAAAATTTTGGTTGAGGTTAGTGACTGTTTGAGTTTTTTTTTGGTATTGTGGATCTTTGTTGCCAGGGATTCGCATTGCGGAAATGGTTTTCGGGGTGAGTGGGTTTGATTTTTGTGGTTGCTTGGTCTGATGGTTGATTTTTTATTGGTTGAAGATTGAAGTGCTTTTCGGTTATGGGTTTGCCTGATTGGTCATGCTTCGATGTTATATGTTATTAGAAGGTCGGGTGTGACAGTTTAGTATGAAATGGGTGGTTTTGTAATGTCTGATTTCGTATGACTTTATTGAAATACGATTTTTAATTTACCCATGTCTGAACAGAATGGGACTTTATCTACTTATATGCAACATAATGTAGTAAGAAATAATAAGCTTTTCGAGCCATACACATTTTAACAATGATTTAAAAACTTGCTGTTTCTTTTTTATCAAGTTTTTGATAGCACTATAAGTTGATTTCAGTCACATTTTAATACATATATATTACAAAAAATATTAAACGCTGATATTTATACAAGTCTATACTCATAACTTACAAATTTTTTAAATTGCGTGTATATATCTTCAAATTAGTATGTTCGGCTTGTAAATTATCATTATAAAATTTATAACGGTAATTGATTCTGAAGTTTAAAGATTAATTTGGTATTTTTTTTTATACGATTACAATACCATGGGTTTTACTGTTATTACTGTTATACTTAATACATATGTGTTATTTCTTTCGTTCTCATTTTTGCAGATCCCTAGTCATCAGAAGGCACATCTTATCATGGAATTTAAAAGTATTTATTGATTTTTTTTATCATAATTATGGTTTAAAAAAATGACAACTTAATTAATAAGTTGTTTCCTTAAACTTAAAAGCGATTTCCTTTTCTTACCAGTGACATAAACTAATTAATACTTCTCGTTCTCTCTTTACCTTGTTCTTCTAAACACACCAACAAATCGATGACAACATTTTTTACAAATTTACAAATAGGCTTAAACAAAAACGTTCCTATAACTGCCACTACAACCGCTTTACCATCCTCTCAAAACTTCACAAAAGCCCGCCAATAACTAAAATCCCTTTTATCATCACTGATTATACACGAGAAAATAGAAAGGAGCGCGCGCAAAAGAAAAACAATTTCGCGCCGACACGAGCATTCGCTTCCTCCTCGCGGCGTCCCCCCGTCGGCTCGAAAAATCCACCTCTTCACGCGCTCGGCTCTTCGCACTCCAGGAAACATTTGCATAATGAAAGAAGCGAAGGAGGCGCGCGAGAAGTAAAAAAAAAGCCAAGCCGAGAGAGAGCCGAGAAGAAGCCGTATAGAAATTTTAAACAAAACAGCGCCGCGCGAGCCTGAGTCATTCGGGCGAATCAATCGAGAGAGCGAGAAAGAGAGAATATACCTAGAAAATACATATAGAGGCAGAAGGGTTGAAGGAAAGAGAAATATTGTTGACCGAGAGCCGAAGGTGAGATCGTTTATGGCCGAGCGTGATTGGCGTTGAGGCGGACCGGCCGAGATTTATGACTGCCACACCGGCTGCGGAGGGATCGAAAAAATTCACGAGCTTACGTGTGGCTTTGGTGGAACGTTACTCTGGACTGTTAAGGCGAGGCCGGCTTGGAAATTTATTTTCACTCAGGTGCTGCGCGCACTGGCGTTCGATAAAAAGTTTACGGTTGCTGCAGTGGGATTAGGAATTTGTCGGCGGTGTTAAATTGATTTTTTGTTAAATGTGGCTAATGGTCAAGTAAAAAACAACTTTTATTTCTGATGTTATTTTTATGGAAAGTATATTGCGCATTGTTAAAACTAAAGTTGCAGTAAAAACAATATGGAAACTGAGACGAGGGCGTCAACCTCTATAGATATAACAAAAATTTAATTTGCCGTCCGACAAAAACTTGATGCAACGAAAAGCCGCTTGAGAAAAGCTCAATCCACCTGTAACAACATAATCACCGATTTCGTATGTTTGGAACTCATTAAAGTTGACAGCACAAGCAAATCGACAAAGATCAAGAGAAAGTCCCTCATTAATTGCGATCGAACTCGCCGGACAGGAAAATCATGGACAAAAAGAAGCGTCGAATCATAACCGCGCGCAAAACTGTTAACCTGTCCAACTCACAGCTTTCACAATGTCGAGAAGCCGAAAGAATCAAAAGAAACACAAATACGAGAGAAAGAAGCACGAGGCGCTACTGGCTCGGTTCGGTAATTACACCCTTCGAGGCGGCCCGTATTACAAGTATATGACGCAAAGAGGATAATTGCGTAAGGGGGTCGTTGAGGAATCGCTGAAATACCTCGCTATTAAGTCGCTGAAAAGTTACGAGCGATTGAATGAAACGAGGTTTATGTTTTACTTGTTATTTGCCTCCTTTTTTTCGCTGAAAAAAACAAATGACTTTATTCAATGTTGCAGGCGAGTTTTGTTTTTTTAAATGGGACGAGTCCTTTGATACCGGCGGGCTGAGTACAAAACTGCCTGGTCACGCTAACAAATTCAAATAATTAGTGTCACAAGTTGAAACAAAGTAATTACTGTTTCCAAGTCTTTTGCTCCGTTTAAGTTTCTAAAGCTGTTTTGTAAGCGTTCTGTGTTAAATACAGGTTTGACGCGGCTATTTTTTCTTTTTGTGCTCGTCAATGATTGATTGGAAAAATTGTTTTTTTCTTTTAATACAAATGTTGGAATTACAAGGAAATGCTGTAAATTGGTTTTAATAAATATTTATTATTTACGATACTTTTTGAAAGATAAAATATTAGTTGTAAAAATGTTAAAATGTGCAGTTATAAGTAATACATAACTTAATCAGAGATAAACGTTACGTATAATTACTTTCTTAACTATAATGCTTAGAAATATACAAATACATTACGTAATCAAATCCCTTTACTAAAAACTGTAATCCCAAACAAAACCATAACATCAAATCGCAATAAATCTCTCTCCAAACCCAAACCGACCCATCGCCCAGCCCAAAAACCCCATAAAACCTCATGTCCAAAATTAACACTCCAATCGAGAATCCGTTCAACCGTCTCCCTGCATCTTCTGCCGAGTCACACTTGACAATTGCGCGTATTCAGCGGCGCTCAAAATATTTAGTCCGCGCGCGTCACAAGCCATCAATCGACTGTTCACTTGCGCCCGAACAATAACGCAATGTCTCTTTCTCTCCCCGGGCCCTTTGCTCGCAATTAGCGAGCGGCTGCATCTGTCGCTGCATCCCAGACGCGTATATGTGTGTATGTACGTCAACAGATGTACGCGCTTGAATCTCCCTTTCATTTTCCTTTTTTTTTCTCTTTATTCGCGCGCGTTGTTTTCGGCCCTATTGTCGGGGCCTATTGTTTTCAGCGCGGGTCAAAGTTACGCAATCTTGGGGATACGGTCTCACTTCCAGGGGCTTGGCGGAGAGCGGCGCTTTGAGCGGGGACCTGTGGATGTGTGTGTGCTGGTGTGGCTGGGCGAGTGGGAGCTTGTTACGGAGTCGAGAGCAGGTTTGCAGAGTTTTGAGTGTTACGCGGGTGATGGAAAATTGTTTAGGTTTGGTGTGATTTAATTGAATTTGGGCTGTTATGATGGGTTATGGGCTAATTCTTTTTTTTTAAGTTTTGCATTTAGAAGTTTTTTAAGTCAACTTTAAACTTTCGTTTTATAAATATTTTAGAATAATGATGTATGTTTTTTTTAATTTAGATAACGACGATAATTGAATTTACGTATAAAAATATTCAGTTATGAATCTATTGAAAATAATGTGACTTTTTTGGATAGCATAATACAAATGTTATTTTAATTAAAACAGAATGTATAAAAAATCCACAAGGAGAGATATGATACACTATAGTAATTTCTGTGTCTTGCGTAATTAATTGAGGATCTACATTTTTTATCGAAATCTGAGATAAATTTATAAAAAACCGATAAATCAAAACAGGTCCTTTTGACCGCCGCCACGAACTATCAAAAATTCATTGAATGTTTCAGAATTTTATAAAAAATGGCTTTATATATGTAACAGTATTTACTACAATATGTAGTAAAAGTTGCAACTATAGTATAATTAAATAAAGTACTACACGTACAGTAAAAGATGCTACTATAATACAGCTATTTTTCAAATGTACATACCATTTATTCATGAAAAAAAGTATTTTCCTAAGAATAAAAATTCGCACTACATAATTAACGTCACTATATCTAATCACTTGCAGCACTCAAAACAAATTATCACCATACAAAACTCTTCTCCAATACCAATTCCCCAACCAAAAACAATAAAATCGCGAGAGAAGAAAAGGCAGACCCACAGATATTGAAAAAGGGGAAGAAAACAGCCATAAAAGAAACAGCATAGAAACGAGACGGATGGTGCTGCCTACATACACATACGCGTCCCCTAGCCTCTCAATTACGCCTCAAGTACTCGCTGCACACTTTTTTTTTTGCTCTCCGTTATACGCAGAGCGGCGCGCACGTAGGGGAGCCAGCTATGTGGCAGCACTTTTTCGCCGGCTGTTAATCTTGATAATCGTTATGCCGCTTCGTTGCCGGCGGCGTCGCGCGCCTCAAGTGTGCCGGGGTAATTAGAGGCGAAACTGATTGGCGCTGAATGCGTTTTTCGAGGCAGTTTGATCAATTAATAGGGTATGGAGGCGCGGGTCGAGGCATTGATTGACTAATGCCGCGGGTCATTATGAAAATATTTCCGAAATAATTAGTATAATGGCTCGGCGGGTTTCGGTGAGGCCGGCTGCTATTCTGCAAACTCACTTGTTTTGATCAGTTAGATTGTCGCTTCGATCGTTTATGCGTTTTCTTGGCTGGTAAATTTCATACGTGAAATTAACTTGTCGCCTCGTTAAAATTGCTGTTTGGATTTGTTAATGTGGTTTGATTAAAAGGCTTGTATTTTGAATTTTTAAAGCTGACGATGAATTTGACAGATATAAGATACGAAACATTTTTAAAAGTGTAAGCCCTAATTGTTTTTTCTTATGATTGATGATAAGAAAAGTTTTTAGTCAATATTTTCAATCATAAAACTTTTGTTAAAGTAAGATTTCATAGGAATCTCTCTGAGGACTCCCTACAAATTCGACAACAATTATAAAAAAAAACCTGATCAAAGCAAGTATATCAAAAGCCCTAAAAACACTAAACCACCCGCCCAAAAAACCCCCTCTTGCGCAACACCCGACCCTCTCAACCCCATCTCTCTCCACCACCATCAATCCTCTTAATAAAACCCTTCCACCCAGCAAATTGAATACCCTCACATCCTCTCCCCACAAAAAAAAACCCTCACACAATAAATCCAAAAATCGCGGACTAACCCGATTACGCCGCTAGAGGGCGCTAAGTACGTCCGCGGCGTAATCGCGATAAATCGTGGCCTCGCTCTCTCTCTCTGGTCTGGAGAAAAAGCAGAGGATGCATCGGCGACTGGCACGCGAGGGCATAAACCTGTCGGGCAGCTTATTATTTATCGGATTGTCTTAGGGACTGCCGCGCGCCGGGGAGTCCCAGGAGACTAGTCTGACGTGGCCGACTTGTTATGCATGGCTTTTCGGCACGTGCGAGCTGTGTGTTTGACGCTCGGTTGTCGAGGTAGCGGAGCGCGGCTTGGGGGAGGAGGCTCTGGATAGGCGAGAGTTTCTTTTTTTGGAGGTGGGTTGAGGAAAATTTTTGGATGGTTGATAGTGAGTTGTTTGGATAGGTATTGGGGTCGGTAGCTATTGTTTTGGAATAGTTAGTTTTGTAATTTAAACCGTCGGTGTTATGCGCGAGGTGTTTATGTAAGATGAATTGTGGAAGCTATTGTCAATTCTGTAAGTATGTTTGAAAAAGCAATTATTCTGCTGTTTGCTTTCCACGTTACTTATGTTATTTAAAATCCATCTGGGTGACTGGCATGTCAGGTTTTGTTAATTGTAATATCTAAAAACGATGAGGTCGCGAGCGTCTTCAGGCGTGACATAATTTATCGACATAAGTGACTCATTAAAACAATTACTTTTTAATCGGAAAATGTTATTGTATTTGAATAATTGAGTGAGTATAATCGTTACAAATGGAAAAAATTTCACATTCGTAAAGCCCATTCATTATCTGTCAAGCCTGTAATCCCTTACTTCCTCTGCTCTATCTAATTATCATACATTGTAGTCAGGGCGTAAATCTTGTGCAGTCTTTATCAGAATAATTTAAAAACTTTTACTTGAACAATTATACATTTCCTGAAGGTAATTCATCAAGTTAAAAAAACAATTTGTACAAGCATTGTTTTTGTAAAATTGTATCAACAGTAAATAAACTATCGTAATTTACACAATCTAAACTTTGACAATTTTAACCATGACATCTACTTTTTGTCAACCATCAGACCATCAAACCAAGAACCTAATTGATCGTAAACCATTTCTCAAAAATCCACAGGTAAACCAAACCCATAACTTTTAAAAGGGATTGAAAAGGAGATATATTTTATCAAGTCACTTACTCGCTCTGAGGCTGTCCATGGGCACGCTGGGGTAGGGGAAGCTGTAAGAGTATCCCTCCTTGCGGTGGGTCTTTGGCTTCCTTCTTGGTCTGTACTTGTAGTCTGGGTGCTCCTTCATGTGCATTGCCCTTAACCTCTTAGCCTCGTCGATGAAGGGCAGTTTCTCGTCTTCGGTCAACAGCTTCCATTCCGCACCTGGAAATGCATCGGTACATGATAATGAGAATTTCGATCGAATAAAGTTTTGGATTTTGTCATAATTGTATTGGAATATCATGTGCAATATTGGGTAGTGATATAAATTACTTTGTTTATATGTGAAATGAGCAAATGTTCACTTTTATTATGTTCTAGTTTAGAAGAGTAAACTGTCCGTCATATATACACTTTTAAACTAGATCGTAATGAAAATGTTCGGTTTTTTCTTCTCAGTTTAGAAGTGTATACATGATGGACAGTTAAAATGTTTAATTATAAAAATAACCAGTATCACAATCAAATGTTTATCCTTTTAGCAAATAATGACTTATCATTAAAGTACAAAAACTATTACAATGTTAGCAGTTTTCATCCAATATAGTCACCAAACAATTCATCCCAAAAGTAAGAAAAAAACAGAAAAATGTCCAGAGCACAGGTACGGCATGCACCGAAGCATCTCGTCCCATTCATCTAATATTAGCCATCCATTCAGCGCAAGACACTCATCGCTCTCCTCATCTTTGTGTCACCCAGCGCCGAACAAAAGACCAAAAGAAAGAAAAAAAAAAACAAGGCGTCATGAGCGCGCGCACGAAAATACGAGAGAGAG
>JAPYZA010008180.1:0-13708 GCA_030522685.1 Eupelmus azureus | reverse complement strand
TATGTTTTTATCATATTTTGTAGGATAAATAAGCTAAAATAAATATTGAAATTTTTTATCAGACTAGAGGGCGCTTCGTCGGTGTGGAGCACTCTTAAATATATTAACGCGCGAAAAAATGCTAATATAATATCGTATGATAAAACAGTTTTTATTCTGTATATCGTAAGTAATACGTAATACCTGATGGTTGGACTGCCTTGCACCTTGCACATCTCGTGTACAGTCTATCTCTTAAGGTACGTCTACATTTGTGACTCCTATTTAACTTTGACTAGATTCTTCTATATTCATTAACATAAACCAAAGCGTTTACTCTAGAAAAATGCTTGTAGATGTAAAATAAGTGCTCATATTGAAAAAAAAGTAATATACTTTTCAAAGTTTGTTTTATTCTACGTACCTATTAATTTGACAAATTTTAAACTTATAACCATCAAATTCAGTCTGCACACGGCGCTGTTCGTCAAGTTGCCTCCGACAACAAAAATCACGAGGGACACGCGAGGTCAAAACTCGTTTGTTTTTCCTTCTCCCACTAAAGTTCTAAGAATGTATCTATACCGAGTCGCAGTAAACTC
Organism: Eupelmus azureus; assembly: GCA_030522685.1. Classification (NCBI taxonomy): domain Eukaryota; kingdom Metazoa; phylum Arthropoda; class Insecta; order Hymenoptera; family Eupelmidae; genus Eupelmus; species Eupelmus azureus. The sequence continues at coordinate 13,127 of JAPYZA010008180.1, read as the reverse complement.
CTGAGGCAGCAAAAATTGATAGTCGAGACGTTATTTACGTGTTTACACTCAGTACAGGTCGACAGAACTGTTGGACATGCCTTAGTTGGTTAAAAAACACATCTTACGTATTCGTGGACAATCAAAAATTTGATAAATTATCTCGTAAATGAAGAATTATAAATCAGAGCAGTGAAATGGCCGATATTCTTAACGTTTTGGGAAAAGCGAAGAAGGTTACGCTACCATCCGGATGGGTGGAGCGATTCTCCAAAAAACATCCTGACAGACCTTTTTACTTTAATGAGAAAACTGGAGAATCTCGGTGGTCAATCCCTTTGGATCCAGCGGAAAAGGTAAAATCTTTAAAACTATAAAGTTACGACATTTTGATTTTCTTAATGTTTTCATAATTATTCTTTCTATTAGGGTAAAGGTAAAAAAAGAAAAACTGCTGACGTAGAAAGTGAAGAGTGCTCGGATACTAGCAGTAGTGATAGACTTTTAAATGCGATTGATCCGAACCGTCCTAAGCTGAAAGCTAAAGGAACAAAGAAACTCGTAAACAATGAAAGTAATTCTAGTAATGACACACCTGCGATGCGACTTATGAGAGAAAAATTAGAACAAAGAAAAGCAGCACTTCAAGCTAAAAAGGGCACTCCAAAAGCTAGTCAACAGAAAAAACAACAGAATGTTGCTACACCACAAAGTGCTTCACAAGTATCTTCACCATCAACAGCACAGAATCAAAGAAGAACACGTCGAACAAGCTCTGTTATATTATCCAATGAATCTGTATCTAGTAATTGTAGTACTATATCTAATGCTTCAAGTATGGGTGCAAAAATAAAAGCAGCAGCAGTATCTATACCTAAATCTCCAAGTAAACCAAGTAAAACGAGTACATTACATTCACCGCCTAATAAACTACCGAAAATTCAAAAAGTTCCACATAGTTCAAAGCATTTAGATTCTGAAATATTATCTGATGACTTAAGGTTTAGTACTGAAAGTTCAAATGATGATACAAATGATGCAGGTACTACTAGAAGATCTACAGGTAATAATTTAGCAAATGAGAGATTAAATAATTTTAGAAAAAGATTAAGTTTAGAAAGAGAAAAAGATTCCAAACGTATGCAAAGATCATCACCTGTTGATAATAATAATATTAACACTTCTCCAGAGAGTAAAAGTAAGTTACTTAATACACCAACTCCATTATTTAATGACAAAGCTCAAATTCGATTATACTCTTTAGAAAATCGGATAAAAAATAATGGTTTATCTAAAATAAATCAAATTAAATTGAAAAGTGATGAAGAAGAAAATACAAAAAATAAACGAATCATTGAAAAAATTGAAGAAATGGATTGGGAACCAATCGAAGAAGAAAAAATAATATCTGAAGTAAGTTTTTAATATTGATTATAATTAATTATTTTTAATAATGTAATCTAAATTTAATATTTATTTTGATATTTTTAGATTCATTCTGCAAGATTTCAGTTATGTGAAAAACCTTCTCAGGAATTAAGTGAACTCTCAAATAATGTTTTACAAGCAGCAGATAATTCAGGAGGGACACATGCACTATATACAGTAATAGATACAAATGTTTTTCTATCAAATTTATCATTTGTTGAGGAAATAAGAGATTCTCATTCTGACATTTATGGCAGACCATTTATTGTTGTTCCTTGGACAGTTATACAAGTATGTGGTAGCTTTAATTTATTTGTATTATGCTTTATTGTGCAATAATTTTAACATTTTTTATATACATTATTTATTTTTAGGAACTTGATTTTATTAAGGACAATAAAAATAATACCAAATCACAAGCATTAAAACTTAAAGCAAGAAAAGCTGTTGAATTTTTGAATCAACATTTTAGAACTAGACATCCTCGTTTCCTGGGACAAACTCCAGATGATGTTGAAAGAAACAAGAAAAAATTTATGATTGAGTGTCCTGATGATGAAATTTTACAAACCTGTTTACAGATTAAAGAATCATCAAAATCACCTGTAACTATTAAAAAACAATTTTCTATCTTTCAATTGTATTTTAAGTTTTATAAAATGTATCATTTTTTTCTATTATAGGTACTCGTTACATATGATAAGAATCTTTCTACTAAGGCAGCAATACATGATATTCCAACAATAGGTCGGCATGATCGTTCAGATATGTTATTCTTTTTAAAGGCAGCTGAAACTACTGAATTTTTGTCAAATAGCCTACATGCACAATTAGAAGATCAACAAGAAGAAACTAAGATATTGAAGAAAGAGTTAGATGAAGCAGAAGATATTATGGAGGAAGGAAAAGCTGTACTCAAAGCTGTACTTTCAGAGGTATAATGTGATTACTGTTTAAAAATTAATTTTTTCATTATTTAAACAATAAAATAAATTTTATATTACAAATTACAGGTAGTATCAAAGGAAATGGAAATTTTATTTGGTAGCAGATGGGAAATGCATGTTATTATTAGACCACCATGGACCATTGAAACAGTTTTAAAATGCGCTTTAAAACATTGGATGGCAGCTGTAAGCGAATCTTTCACAAGACGTACAGAACGTATATTACATGAACTTCAAGATTGTATAAAAAATATACCACATGGTGGTAGAAAATTGCAAGACGTAAAATTTTTCTTGGATAAATGTAACGATGTTTTACAAACCTTAGATGCTAATAAGTATCCCAATTTAAAATCAGTTATGTTACAAAAACTTGATGTAAGTGCTTTTCATATAATAATTTATGTTGATAATTTAAAAACAATTGTTTTATTTCTTTCAATATTTTAGGATTTGGAAAAGCGATGTTTGAATACCATTGAAGAAATTAAAAACGTACGATTTAAAGAAATTGTGGGAGACGAAGAAGATCCCTGTGAGGTAGAAAGAAGAGCTTCACTGGCTTTCACAGTTTTAGAAAATATTTATGCGTTTGCAAGGGATGCATGGTAAAGAAAATTTTACGATTTAGACTATTTATTATCACAATCTGATTAATTAGCGTATATTAATAAATAATTGTTCTGTTACAGTGGAATATCTGCCGATGCTTTGGGACTGCAGTGTGCTTTCTCATTCAATAAATTTCATCCATTCCTAACACCTCAAATTGCACTTCAACATCAACAAGATATTGGTATCAGCGTAAATAATTTATTGCAAAGTTTAAGATCGTAAGTGTTTATAAGTTTATAATAAGTAATAAATATATTTTTTTCTTATTAAATTTTTAATATATCAAATGATTCTTTTAGAGTACTCAATAAATTGGAAAAAGATATAGAACCAAACGATAAGATAATACTTGATCTATATGAAATGCTGATTAATTTTAATGCAGAGTTACGTTTTGAAGAATTAACGAAGCTGACACCTCTCGATGTTTTCTGCTGTGTGAAATTAAGAAAGTCGAAGCTAGATAAAGGTTATGAACAGTTGCAAGAGCTTGCCATACATTTCTGTAGAATGGCAAATTTTCAGTGTAAATAGTGGTCTTATCGATAAACAATTAAAAAGAAACGAAATCTATAAGATAATGCGCATCAAGACTGTTGTAAAACAAAATTAAGAGAAAATATTGTCGTTAGTTATCTATATAAAATAAAGTACGACTGCATATGACTGAAAGAAATTTAGAAAACGAGGAAAATTTTTGTTGGATTAAGTTCTATACAAGTGTGTTTTTTCTAAGACTTTTAAAAATTTGTATAAATTTTCATGAACTTATGCTTATTTATAAATAAGCATATCGCGTCTTATTTATTTAAAGTTTGTGACATATTAAGCTAAAAAGTTACTAATAGAGTAATGCATTAAAATTTTATTTCATTACATTTATATATTTTTGAACTTGGGTCTACGAAAAAACACTCTTCCTCTAGCACTTTTATAATTAACATAAAATTAATTACAATACTTATATTGTAATCTAATAAAAATAAAATATTTATTTATTTCTAGTAACGTTTAGAAAATTTTTTATTTTACTTATTTTGTAATAAATGTTAATAAAATGTTTATAAATTTTCAACTTTCTGCCTGTTAAATGATCGTCAAATGTCTGTTGATTTAACAGGTAACAGACGTTTCACTAATTTAATATACAAGAGTGTAAATATAAGAAATAATAAATTCCTGTTAAAAATTTGTATTTTATAGAAGTGTACAGTGTAAATTACCATATTACTAACGTATACAATTTAAAGAAGAAACTCTACATACTTTTGTACAAATATCAGTAAAAAAGTAGTTTTTCAATAAATCGTTTGTTGGTAAGAACAAGTATTTTTTTTACCTTTCAATTTTATGTTTACTTTCTCTTAAAGGTGTGTTTAAAGGCGGCTTGTAAACAATGCAAGACATGTGTGATTTTCGAACATGTTATAGAGATTATTCAAGATGCTCAAGGGGGAAAAAAGAACAGTTTTAATTTAATGAGCAATAAAATTCAAAAGAGTAGGGAGCCAAGATCTTACCTTGTTACATGATACCTGGGGATGATGTTTTTAATTAATCGTGCAGCTTCTAAAGACTTTGATTTAGAATAATTATTTCATTTTTGTTCTTTATTTTTAAAAATATTTAATATTTGATATTGATATTAAGAAGGGATATTTTATCTCATAACTAATAGAAAAATGAAGTGTTTTAAGCAACGAAAAAGAAAGAAACATTGAAAAATATCAATTCTTTATTAAAATATCTTCAAGAAACATTTTTGTCATCATCAAGCCTGGCACCGAGAGCGCTGCTAAAGAAAGAAAATAAAAACGCGAAAAGTACTTTGGTGCTCCTCCTTATCCATTATCCATACACACGGACGTCGACACGGAAAACAAAAAACTCATCACAGCCGCGGTGAGCTTATCCCCACTATCTCTACAACATCAAGCGCACCAACTCAATTGGTATACAACAGAGGGAAGCCCTCCTTGGGCGGCTGGAGCCAGTTGTCCCTGGAGTAGCTGACGTTCCTCGTCTCTATAACGTGGAAGGTGTAGGCGTGCCTGGACGTCTCGCTCTTGTTGGCGTTGGAGTAGTGGACCACCTGGCCGTGGAGCAGCACGCAGGCGCCCTTGCGCACCTCGACGGGCCTGAAGCTGCTTTGCTGATAGTAGGGCGCGGGTTTGTCGTAGACCAGGAGGTCCTGGGCCAGTGGGTCCTTGTTGCGCAAGTAGCGCCTGTGGACGCCGCTTTTGTGGGAGCCCGGGGCTATCCAGAGGCAGCCGTTTTCTTTGGTCGCGTTGTCCAGGGCTATCCAGAAGCCGACTAGCTTCACGGGCTCCGTGTACAGGTAGCTGGCGTCCTGGTGTGTGATAACTGTGAGGGCAAGGATTTTTAGAGATGTAGTGAATAATTTTTGCACTTTTTCAGAACAAAAAGTTATTATACGCTGAGAAAAAAATTTAGTTTTCATTGGAAGGCTTAATTAAATCAATTAAATATTTAATTTTATCAATTGAACCTTCATTAAATCAAATGGTTTTATTGCTGTAACTAAATTTTTTTCTGAGGGTAGTTAATAGAGAGTAAAGTATATTTTATAATTTTAAACTTAAGCTAATGACTTTATGCTTGATAAATAGTTTGCATTAAAAAAAAATCAGTCGCACCTTCCGACCCGATTCCAGGATTCTTATAGATGTACATCGACTGGCAGACGGCCGGCTCGTTGAGCTCCAGCTGGAAGGCGATCTCCTTGACTTTCTCGCTAAAAGTGTACTTCTTGAAGACGGGATGCTGCCAGTGCAGGGCGTGCGCGACCTTAAAACGCATTATACGAATTATTCGAAGTTAGAGCGAGAAAATAGAGGAGAAAAAGGGAAGCTTTTGTATAGGCCAAGCATTAAAATTCAAAAGCTTGGCGCGCGAGCTTACCTTGTTAAGGGATACCCGGGGATGAACTTTCAGTCTGCCGTCCGGCTCCAGAGCCTCCGATTCGAAAAAGTAGCTTATTTTGTTGGCGCTGTCCAGGAAGTAGCTCTCTTTACTCTGAGAGAGAAGGATTTTGTTAATTAAAGATGCTGCTTATTTGGGTCGCTGATTAAAGTATCGGATCGCTTTGTCTTTGGAATGTAGTAGAGAAAGTAACTTGATATTGTTTTAATTATTGTAAAAACGTGACATTGACATAAAAATGGTTATTTAAAGATTAATTCTGTAAGTAATTTACGTTTATTTGGATAGAAATATTTTATAATTTATTAAACATTGCATTCAGTATGTTCAGATTTAACGACGATCCAAAGATTCTGTATAAAAAAGACAAAACACGAAGAGTTTCCAGGCATTACCTGCTGTTGATCAACGGTACTGAAAACCTTCCTCTCCTTCTCGGACGGCAGATTAGACGTGAACTCCTCGCCGGCGGACTTTAATTCTTCAACTTCCTCCGGCTTGAAGAAGTCCTCCAGCACGACGAAGCCGTCCTTCTCGAACTGCAAAAGAAAAGCGGAAAGCTTAAAAATCGATGAATACACACCGGCGGTCATAAAAAAAAAGGCTGCAGGGGGGTGGGAGGAAGAATGAAAGAGGAGCAAGAAGAAGTGCGCCTCGTGGAAAGGAAATTTTAAGTTGCGAATTTGAAATTCAAACGAGAGAAAGAGAGATAGAGAGATAGAGAGCTTCTGTAGCTCGCCACTCGCGGGAATAATAATCAAAATTAATGCAATTATTCAGTAATTTCCGGGGCAGTTCTCGCCAGTGCCACCGCGGAGGGGAGATACTTCCTCGGGATTTATTAAGACGAAATAAATTTATAATTCGCCTTAATTTTGGCTAATAGTATGTAAACGTTTTGTCGTAATTTTTTGCTTTTTGGCGCGCTTTGTTTTATTCCGTTTTTAGATAGCCGGTATCTTTATTCAGACTGGGTTGATTGTTTGCATCTTACTTGAATACGTTTTTGTTTGAATTTTATATGAATCGAGGAAATATTTAACAAAACTTCATTTACGGTGTTACGTCAATAACAATAACAAGAATTTATTCGGGAATTAAATTTACATTTTGCACAAAATGTCCTCTGATTCATACGTGCTTTCTGGTGACCTGTATTATAGTACAATTCAATTTCCATTTTGTAGTATTATAATAGTAGTTATATATTTCACATTGAAAATTGAACAAATTTTCGGTCAAATTTGCATTACTGCTAAAGTTAAATTTAAATTGATAGTAATATGTTTTTACATTTACATTCTTACTATTTACTTGACATATAGCAACAAAAAGAGATCATTAGTAAAATAATACGCAAGTTTCCAATTAGTAAGTTTTAGACAACAAAAGTTGGCCAGTATAAAAATAATACTAATGATGGCAAAAACAAATTCAAAAGCATCCTTCTTATCAAAGTATATTATAGAATAGCATAGGCACCAGCATACAAAAATGCTTGTTGACATTATACAGAATGTTCTTACATAGTGCTATTACCTCGCTAGGTGAACTCCGTTCAGGATCTATTTAAGACACATTAGTGCACTCGAGAGAGGACTGCAAAATTTGCTTTTTCTCTCGTAATAATGTAATTAAACTGATTCTGCTCTACTTGAGGGCATCCTCATATTTAGCTTTTAGAACGTACATAAATACATTTGGTATGTTCAAATGTTGCATGAACTCCAAATAAAAACGCCGTATTTCAAGTTTAAATTCGTAATATCTTGACAAACGTTTTAATTGACTTATTTGGTTAAATCAGGGAGCAGCAGAATGCAATTTCACCAATTTTAAAAATTACTTCCAGGAACCATCTCTAAAAATATTCAAATGTTCAAATTTTAATACTTTTCTAATGAAGTTTTAAGTAGATCATTGAAAATTCATAAAAATTCAAAATTTGCGCAAGAGCACCCAGTTTGGAAACTTTAAAATCTGATGTATAAAAACTGAGATGAGAGGAAATATATGTCAGTAGGATAAGTGAAGTTCAGCACAATTGCACAAGGGAAAAGTCGAGTTAAAGAAAAATTTAAATGAAATTTAAATTATCCTAACTCTTTTATAGCAGATTAACCAAATTATCAAATTACGAAGAATTCACATGAAAAAACTGTACTAACATCTATATGACAATCAACCACCTCACAAAAATACAAAAAATGCAAACTTAGCGCGCAAAACGCCCAAATCCTCACCGCAACCATCCAAGCCACACTCCCAGCTCTCTCTCCCGCAGCAATCAATTACGCAAGCGCGAGAAAAAGCTCCTCTCTCCTCCCGGCAAAAAAGCCCGGGATAAAAGAGCGAGGAAGAATCCAAGCTTCGCGCGTAATTGAAAGTATGCAGTATCGCGCCTCGTCGTTTATCCGCGGCGCGCGACGATAAATCCTCCATGTATATAAGGACTACACACGCGCTGGCCGAAATTAATGACTCCTAAATTGTCTTCCGGTAGGGAGTCACCTATACGCCCGCCGTCGCAGCTTTGCAGCCGGAATTTCCGGCCGACTGTGGAATTTCAGGTTGGCGGAGCTGGAAAGACGGAGTCTAAGAGTGCGGAAAGTTAGCACGTGGGACGAAAAATGTATAATGGGTGAGGTGGCTTGACGTTGGAGGGAGGGTTGGGTTTGCGTGGATAGTTGGGTAAGATTAAGATAGCGTATTGATTAGATGTTTATTTTTTAAATTCTGTGAGTAAGTAAAGTGAATTTTAGCAAAATCGGCGAGACTCGTTAAAATGTTCCGTTACCGGCCCATTACTTCCCCATCAATAAACGCTTAAACCTTCATTTCCCCATAATTCACCCTAATAACCATATTCGCAAAGTAACCTTCATAAAAACCAAACCATCGCATCCCCACACAGACCCAACCAGCGAAAAAGACCCATAAACAGAGGGCTCAGGTCAGTCCACACCCGACCCAGCCATCAGTCCAGCCTACCATTAAACCCTACATCTAGGAAATTTCGGCGGCGATTCGAATATCGCCCCGGCGATATATGCAGCTCTCAGAAGAGAGGCGGGATTCCCCGGACGCTATTGTCTCGCCGAGCGGGGAACAATTAAATTTATGCCCGTGGAAACGCGCCGCCGGCGGCGGCCGCGTCAAGGAAGTGCCCCAGTTAATGACGCTTCGGGAGAGTTATGTGCGCGGGCCTCGCGAAGACGTTAACTGCGTGCGTGTTTTTCTCTGCCTAGGCCGCTGCAATACCCCGCCGCGGCAATTAGTCACGTTTTATGACTAATCGAGGAGAGAGCCTTTCGAGAACAATTGAACGCGCACTGCTTTTTCGCGATTTTTCCTGTTTTTTTTTTTTTAGAGCGGGTGTTTATATTCCCGGATGCGTGATGTATGTTTATAGAGGATGATTAGTTTTTATTGTTTTCGAGAGGAATGGGGCAGGATTGATTATTATTGGCTCGGCGTACGGGCGGACTCGCCGAGTTATTACCGGGGAATTTGTCAGCGAGCTTTTCTGGAATGAAAAGCACACCTATTCGATTCCGTGGGGATAAAAAATTTCATCGCCGTAATATTCGCGCCGAGCGGCTCTTCCCTATAAAAAGTTCAACGCCCTCGAAATCTCCAGAGATCCAAGCGACCCGGCGTCCTTTATTATCGCGGATAAACCTTTCCATCTAATTGACTTTAGCCGACGAGTTTAGCGTCAGATTTTGAAACGGATCGCCGCTAAATAGCCGCTTCCTCCCAGCAGCAGCATCGGAGCGTCAGCGAACGAGAAAGATTCGAATCATTCTTTCTCCACGCGCGTCGAATAAAACGAGTCAAAGGTCGCTCTATTTCGAACGGCCCTCGCTTCCGGGTGCTGCTGTACGCTGCTTTCGATCGCTCGAGGTATATACGCGCTCGAGTGGAACGAGATGATTGCAAGTTTTATTTATCGCGGGTATAAGAGAGCTCTTTGGAGGGCTGTTATTTATGTATTGTGTACACGTGCAAGCGCGAGGATTACTGGGATGTTTATAGTTAATAAGTGGGGGAGTGTGAGGGCTTGTGGGTGTTTAGGCTGTTTTGTTTTAATGATTGGTTGTGTATAATAGATAGAACAATTTTTGGAGATTCGGAGTCTGAGTTTTTGCAAATATGGTGTTATTGTTATTATTGTTTGTTATTCATTAAGCAAGAATAATTTGAATCTGAATGTGAAATAATTTATATATTTTATTAAGTTTTATTATAATTGCCTTTATGCTTCAAGTTTGTTTGAAATAATTTTTAAATAATTAAAATGATTTAAAAAGCACAATGTAAATCATGATTGTTTGACACCGTAAACTGAATATTTTATTATAATTATTATAAAACGAATGATAAAATTTTATAGTCCGCTTTAAATGAAATATTACTTTATTTAAGAGAAAATGCATCGTAATTGAAGAATGCATTGTTTGTAAAATCGCTTGTCGAAAATAAACGAGCAGAGGGCTCGTGGGTACATTTTATCAGACTTATAAATAACAAAGCTACAAATAGTCCGAAGATCACAGATAAAGTGAAATAACGTGTTTTTGTCTTTTATCACTCGGACGAGATTAGAAGTTTCCAGAGTTTACGTTTTTTTTTCGAATCACTTTTTCTTTTTACATTAGCTTGTATTCTTAATATTAATTTGGAACAAACTACTTTATATTTTATTAAACATATTTTTAATTTTTTATTATTCTTAAATAGAACAAGATACATACATCTGCACTTGAATGCGTAATATTTGTTTAGTGTAACATTATATACTTATTGACAATGCAATTTTTAGCAGTGTATAAACTTGTTTTACAAGAGCGCGCGATGATGCAACAACCTCGAATACCTGATGTTGATTTTATAACTATAAATAGGTAGAAGTTAATTTAAATTAAAACATTATTTCCCGAGTATAATATTTTTGGACGGACTTTGTTATTTTATAAAATTTTCAAATTCATTTATATTAATTAAGCCGTTCAAACTTAGTCGTACTTTATCGTTATTACAATCAAAAAAGCCATTCCGCTGCATAAATCCTACACTTTACCAAAACTCAACCGAATCTCCAACTCAACTCGACTCACAAGCCGAGCTCAAACCTTCAAAACTCCACTCTCCCTAATCTCCCAGCGGTCATTACGACAAATACTCCAGCCTCGCATCACTAATTACACAAAGCACCATTACACTACACTCGAAGCAGCCTCGCGGCACCAAACCTCCAGCAGCGCTCCACCAAATTACCTGATTGAAAACGTCTTTCATGCTTGAAAAAGCTCGGCCCGAATGAAAAGCTGCGCCGAAAAAGCAGCAACTGCACCCCGAGAGAAAGAGCCGTTCGTCTTTTCTGTATGTCCGTCGTGTCGACTGCGATGCGTCTCTCTTCTCGGCCAGTCGGTCACTCGGTCCAACGCATCCGCCGCCTCTCCTCCGCTCGTCAATGTTGCACTAGCGTCGACGCTAAGCGGGAGCAGAGGCGGAGGGAGTTTCGAGAGCGCCGAGATAAAGCACGCATTGATTCGCCGCGTCTGGCTTATCGGGCTTGAGGAATTTGCCCCGAGGGCTGATATGGGCTTTTGGTGGTGTTTGGAAAGAAGCTTGGGTGTTTGGTGTTGTTTTGCTGGGTGAGGTTGCGATATTGGCTTGGCGATTGCGAGTTTTGTTGCGGATGATTGATAAATTTTTATTGTTTGTTTGCGGTGCGCTGGGGACGATAGTAGGGACTGTTCGTTAAGAAATTGTAACAATGCTTCTGTTTCAATTTTGTGAATGCGCATGTTTGTAATTACGATTAGTTTCGTTGTCGACAATAAGAAAAAAATGTAGTTTAATCAATAACAGTTTAATTATTGAAATTAAAAATTTGTTGATTCCAAAAAAGTCCAATGAAAACTAATTTTTTTTTCAGAGCATGATAAAAGAATGTACATCAATGCTTCATTACAAATCAAACGTCAAAGTTAAAGCGTGCTATTTAATTAATCGCGATACTTTAATCGTCATTTTCGAAAGCATTCGCCAACCCAGCTAAAAATCATCCCCGCAAAATCCATTTTCCCAACCGCAACGCATAAAATACCCATATCAAACACCGTATTTGTCAGATACACATATATCCATTATTGAGCGCTAACGAATCGCGGCAAAATTAAAACCTCGCGCGCACCGCAACATCCGCACGTATACGATAGTTCTACACTCTCTGGCGCATATTTTTCCAGCAGTCCTTTGAATAAATTTCGGGGCTGAAATTGCAGGAAGCCTTATTTAGGTCGAGCGTAATTACAAGCTGATTTCGAATATTAAGCGCGAGCTCCCACCCCCCAGCCCTTGGGAATTTTGCGTACACTTTGCGGCTAGCCAAAAACGCGCCGGGCGAGGAAATTTGACATTCATGAATTTATCTATAATCGCGATATCAAATGCGACCTGCTCTCCGGAGATTCGGCATTAGTCGTATAAGTGACAGGTACGTGCGTATACGAGTTGGGGAGAATAAATTTTACGCACGTATTGACAAAAAGTTCAGCAGCACAAAAAATTCATTAATTTAGCTGAATGATGTATTACGTTTGTTTGGACTTTTGTATAACAGAGTATTAATTATATAATCAATCGATAAATAATACGAGCCTATACATCAAAAACAAACTAGCGACGCATACGTAATTATTATACGCAGCACAACATCGTTACAAACAAAATAAAACGTAACCTGCCCCGGCGAGCGTCCACTTGTTGGCGCAACTAGCCATGCATATGAAATCAGACGAGTAGCATTACAATCTTTCTACGTTTATATGCAAATCACGCGCGAGAGCGAGGAACTTGAGGTCAGAAAAAGAAGTTCATCTAAATCACGCGCGGTCAAATTTAATTTTTTCCTCCGCTATCGCGGCATGTGTCCTCGTGTCATCGGCGCAGACAGGCGCGCGCAGCCGCGGAAAGCGAAAGCTAGCGGTCGAACTTTTATGAATAATGCATTTTGACGTGCACGAGCACACGTCTCTCTCTCTTTCTCGTAGAGCAGCGCGTATATAGTATATAGTCAGCGAAACGCAAAAAGCCAGTCGGACTCTCTGACACGGAGGCGAAAATCCGGATCGTAAAGTACGCCGCGGCTGAAGAAGGGGACTTTGGAGCCCGGCCAGAAAGCGACTCTCTTTCCGACGACTACTA
>JAPYZA010008179.1:0-10001 GCA_030522685.1 Eupelmus azureus | reverse complement strand
TAACGCGAGCGGCTCGGCCGGAAGTTGACGCTGTTAAAATTAAAAAGAGAACGATTGATCGTTACGAGCGGAAGTTGTGAATTTGGTGGCTGAGGGAGAGAAGGTTTATTAATCGGGGTATAAAAATATTTTACGACGCGTACGGAGCTCGGATGTTTATCTATTGCTCGATTATATACTCTTGTGTTGAAACGGTAAAAGCGAGAAACTTTAATCTGTTGTTCTTTTTTTTATGTTAAAAATGAAAATAACATTATATTATTGAATTTCGCTAATTAAATTTTTTAAAGTATTTGTATTTTATTTTATAAAAATTTTAGGTCATCTAATTGCTTGATAGAAAAACAATATCTTTTTCCTTTTTGCAAATGTATTGATAAAATGTTTCTCGCAAAAGCATTATTAATTAATAAAATAGTCTTAACACTTTATAAAAACATGCCGACGTTCAACAAAATAAATAACTACTCACGATTCGCAAGGAGAACTAGCTTTTTCTTGAGCTTTCAAAAAATCGCAAAAACTAAAAGCTTATCGCCAGACTGTCGGGACGACTTCTGTAATTGGTACTTCTGCGATCCATACAGAGCGTTTTATATACATCCGTATAACGGTCCGCGACTCGGCGATGAAAGTTCGGTCGCATTTCTCTTTTTTCCGCCTGCATAAACTCTCGGGGGAAATATCGTCTCGTTCATATCCTTCGGCGGCGCGAGCGGGAGAGGAGAAAAAAGGCCGCCGCGCACGCGCGGAATAATTTTTTCCCCGCGCGTCCCGTGGAACGTTGAACTCGCGCCGATTGAAAGGCGATTTTTTTTCATCCTACTCGCGTCACTCGTTAATACGAGTTTGCAAAAATAAAAAAAAGGTAAAATAAAAAAGCAAGAAAAGTTTGCTCTCTTTAAACGACAAAAAAGAGACTTGATTTATTTACTCGCGCACTCGCTTGCCTCCCGATTTGTTTGTAATGGGGCGCACGCGGGAAAAAATTATCGGGAAAAGTGTCGCACGCGCGAGCTTTGTTGTTGTTCTTTCTACTTGCGCGCGCGCGCGCGCCGTGTGCGTCGCAGAAGCTAGAGCGCACTTTATTTTCAAGTTTTTTCCTCCCCGAACAGTTGCAACAAAAAAATTTCTCGTTTATGAGGAAGGCAACAGAATCGCATTAGTTAGCAATGTTTGAGATTGAGATTTTCGTGATTTGTAACGATTATTATTTTATAGTGAGAGGAGCGCATTTATTTAATGAGTAAAGCTGAGATTCTTTTATTTGTCGATTTTTAATTATAATTATTTTTGCTTCCTTATTTTGGAAGCTTTATAACAGTAAAAGAAAATCTTTTTTTTTTTTTAATTTATGTAGGAAATACATTGTTTTTAGAAAATATTTATATTGATTTGTATGTGTGTTTTTTTTTTGTTTTTTGATAGAAAGGAATCTCGAAAATAATTTTTATAATATTTCAATTTTTTTGATTTTATATTGATTATTTAAATTTATCTTAGTTTGATACACGTAATATAATTTTTTAATATCTATCTTTTTAATATATCGTTTTGCATATAAATATAAGAATTGATCTAGTCGTTTTTTCGCAATATCCATAATGTCATGTTTTATTTATGCAGTCGAATCTTCAGAAATATTTACAGAAATTTTTGGAAAAAAATTATAGTAATTATATATAATTGGAAGTATATTAGTGGAAGCAAAAATAAAATGATATCTATTGCGACACATTTAAATCTATTTCACACCTATTGATTAGTTCCATATTACGTCCACTAATCAACAAAAAAATCTACATTTTAAAAATGTATTCCCCAGCACCTATTTTAATAAAAACCTACACGATAGAGTTTTAAAAAACTGAAGAGAAACAGTTCTGTCATGAAAGGAAAAGATCCGTCCATTTAAATATCAAATTGCAAAAAACACGATTCCTAGGAACGGCAAACGAACGCACGCATGCATCATTCGTCAATACTCCACATATCTTCGGTGCAGTATTAAGATATTTTGCGACAAAAAAAGACTGGATAAAATGCATCGTTCGAGAAGAAAATGTATCGATCGGCGTAACCACGAGCGCTCGAAAATTCTATTCCGTTTTTTCCTCTCTCGCTCATCCACGACGATTTCAATCATTGCGGTGCCGTACAGATACGTGTATTTTTACCTCAACCTTCGTACTCCGCGGCTGTTACCGCAGTTTCTATTTGATTCATGCGGTTACGAGTCGATTTACTTGCAGGCTACTACGATAAATTGTTAGTTCATTTCAATCAAGCGGACGTTCTTGATGACTTTTTTTTAATCCGACTTTTTGGAGAATTTGATGGTTGTCACAGAATATATTAGCTGATTTTCAAGGCTAATTGAAATACGGATCAAATGTACAGCCATTCAAATCTAAAAATTTCAATAGCACAATAGTGTTCTAATACTCCAATATTACGACAATCTTATGACAATCCTGCAACAATACAGTAATTTCCCAACATTGTTGCAACGCCACAGCAACACAGCACCGCCATACTTTTTAATTACAAAACTTAGAATATCATTTAACAGCCGTGTTCTTCGGCGAAAGTTAGCCGCATAATTACACGAATCTTAATCAAATTAACAAAGCCCGAAAAAGCGTTACATCGCTTCCAACTTTACGCAACATCGTTTTGCTCTCAAGCGTATTCAGGCGCCGCTCGACTTCTCCAAATCCGCAAACTACCTTAATCAGCCTCGCCCCATCTCATTTAACGCGCGCGCCCGCGCAATCCTTTACGCGGCTAATAAAAGCAAGTGAGTTCGCCAACTTTACGCATACGTACTTCCAGCTCTCCCGTCTTTTCTACTTATACGCCGAGCGAGCCAAGTGTCCGCCGTCACGGCGAGTCCACGAGCCGCTTCTCTCTGTCTTTTCTTTTCTCTTGCTTTTTCCTGCACGCTGACGAGTCGAGTTACGTCGGAGTCAGGCGCGGCCACGCATGGCAATCTTACGATTGGGCTTGAAAGAAAGTGGAGTGGAACGGGAAACCCATAAAACTGGATGTATATCCTATATCCTTCACAGTGTGGTTACGTAGCCGTGATAATACAGATTTAAAAATTTATTTAAGATCAAATGAATAGATAATTCATTAGACAATTTTAGTGAAATGGCTTTACATAGTGCATAGAATTCTAGAAATCTTGAAAATGTAAGACACACTGTAAAAGAGCATCTATATCGCGCCTATAAAAATTTTACTATCTAAACAAGGTATCTGTTTGTTTTCTGAACGAGTTTCAAGAGATCCTATTTATGAAAATGCTTACAAGGCAATTTTTAGGAATATCTCACTTTTATTGAAAATTGAAAAATACTTCAGTCTTACAATCACTTGAACATGCAGCATCTTTCCCACTAACTCTGCATTTAAATGTACGTATAAAAAATGCCCAACATTACTGGAATACTAAAGCAACATCATTTCAACATTCCAAAGAGCCCCTTCAAAACAATTCCAATAAACACCTTGAAGAATAAAAGCCCTGACTGACTCCCTCTTCCAGAATTGCTTAAAAAGAAAACACAGCTCCTTATCTTTCCTCTCACGAAACGGATCTTTCTTTTAAGAGCCGCGCAGCCATTTCGTCTACTCGTAACAGCTCGGGAGGGCCTCGCATCAGTCAGACTTGCCAAGCGTGCGCCGGGCTCTCTTTTCCTTAGAGCCAGGCGCTCCCAGCGAGCACACGTCCCATTGTGTCTCGCATCGCACCAGGAACACGAGTAACCGTTATTGCCATTCTATTATTGACCTCCGATACGCGCGCTCACCGGCGGCTGGCATTCGGGTCGCTCCTGGCACACTAGACGCGGAAATCGAGAGAGACTAGACTAGGCGACGCGCGCCCGCACACAATTTCCTGCGGGATTCGCGAGAGAGCGCGTCGACGAGGAAAAAAAGCAAGAGCCGAGAGATACAGGGAGCGGCAAACAGAGAGGGCCAAATACTTCCAGCTCGCGCTTTTGAATCTTCTATGACAACGTCAAAGCTTTTTTCGTCGGGCTTGTGTGTTTCGATTTTTCCTTTTTTTAGTTTCGCTTTTTTTTCTTTTACGGCGCCGATGGAAATTTGCATTTATTTGAGCAACCCTGCGTCCCCTGGCCTCGTTCACCGTTCCGTTTACCTTTTGCCAATCTGAGGATGAATAACGATTTTTAGCTGGGGTCGTGGCAGATTTGTGGATGCGCGCACATGTATCGCAAGCTTTGGGGGTTTGGTCATTTGATCTGGTGGAAGAGACCGAGAAAAATTTAGTCATTCATAATTAAGTTTTGATTTTGTGTAATCTTTTTCTAATGGAATGTAACCATGTGGCTCATATTAGTTTCATTATAATATGGTGCTTGCAGTACATGAATAAAAGATTGAAATAAAATGTAAAAGTGATTATAAAAAGAATTTTTTTATAAGAAAAATGTCTTGTTCATCAATGCGTTTTGTCAGTATCTTTTCATTTTCTTTGATCATAAAAGCACAGCTTTCTAATAAAAGAAGAAAGTAAATATTTTCCATTTAAGTTAATGTCGAAAATTAATGCTTTATGAGATTCCTTTCAAAGCTTTAAACACAAAAATAGAACAAAATTCCATGCCTTTTAATTACCATAATGTCATTTTATTACTTGGATACTCATACTTTTTATATCGTTCTTCATTACCTAAAACTTCATATTTATTTTTTAATAAACGATATGAAAACATATTTCGTACTAAATTTATACTATAACCTTATATTGCGCTTATGAAAAAAGATTTATTTTTAAAAAATTTGGTTTATCCAGTGCAAAAAAATTGTGGTTTTATTTACTAAAAATATTAACTTGAAAATTATCAACAATAAAGGATATGTGTGAAGGAATAAAAAAAGTTATACGCGAGCGATATTCTGAAACTGAAGTTTATATCCCCTACAAATTTACATTCATGTTTCTCTAGCTTTACGATGTCATGAAGTAAATGGTTTTAAGAATTTCCTAACTTTATGAAACTTTTTTATTAAACGAGTCATTCATATTTCCGTATAGCTATAAATGCGTCTTCTTTAAGATGAATTCATAGCAAATTCGGCTTGGTTTACCATACTTCCGCGAGTAAATACCTTCTTAAAATTTTGATGAAAACACGTGGCGATTTTACACGTATCACGAAAATATTTTCCCGGGCCATTTTTCAAAATTCACAATACGTTTCACGTTTTTCCGCCAAATCGACTGCATAATTTCTTTCGTATTTACATAACAATAACAAACTCAATTTACTAAGCCTTTTACATTTGTTAATGTTCAGTCCCGACGCAAAGCATACACGAACAAAAAAAAAAAAAAAAAAAATAATAAAATAAACATGCCCACGCCAACTCGCCACTCGCAAATAATCAAAGTTAATTTCGCTCGCCGTACGCGGCACGCGCGCATAAAATATATCATCATCGTATTAATAATTATTCCGGCCAAACAAACCCGATCGACTCGTAAATAACTCGCCGTCAGCGCGTTCCCGCCCGCGTTTACATAGATAAAGACAATTCTCGGTCGACGAGAGGCCGCGTATAAAATATTCCGGCTTTCGACGAATTCTGGCCCGGCCCGGCTTTTACTACCCCCCGCGCCTGTGTATTTTATCGTGCGAAAAACGTAGGGCATTGTGCTAGCCACGCGACTGGCTTGATGGCAAATGTCCCGCGCGTCGTTAAATATGCTCCGCGAATGACTTTCCTCCTCTCTCTCTCTCTCTCTCTCTCTCTCTCTCGCGCGCTTTTTTTCACTTTTTAATGCCGCGAACAATAAAGAATGAAATCGCTCGCGTACCTGGCCGTTAGGTACCCTGTACTAAAACTATAAGCGAGAACAATAGACAGAAGCGAGGCAGAAGGACGGGGCAAAAAAAAAATAATACAGCGCGCGCGGTGACAATCGTATAATCGTTGTAATGATAATTTCGCGACTGGGCGAGTTGTTTTCCGTTTTTTCGGGTAAAGAACGCGGAGCATCGCGAGTCTGGGTCTTTTTTTTATTGTTTTTTGCCTTCTCGTCTTTTCAATTCGGTGCGCTCGCAAAGTTTCGTCTCAATTAGCATAATTAGCGTAAAGAAACAATGGCGAATCGTGGTTTAGCTAAAGCAAAGTCGAAAATATATATATACATATATATCCATATACATATACATATATAAAAGTGAGAGAAAGAGAGAGAGAGAGAGAGAGAGCAGAGTAAAAATGGGTCGTCGACATAATTTCTGGCGCCGTTCTACGGGGAGTCTCTAGCGCCCGCAGCGAGGCCCCTGGACACGTACGTGGGTCCATTTTGTTTAGCCGCTATCGCGCCTGACGAGAAATCGATCGGACTCGAAAGAAAAAAAAAGATTATTCCATCTTAGCGAGCGCTGTCTCTCTCTCTCTCTCTCTCTCTCTTTCTTTCTCTATCTCGAAGCAACGAGGCGCAAATGAATTTTTCATTAATTCTCCTGACGTATTAATGACGCGGCGCGCGCGCGCGCTTTCTCTCTCCGTTGCGGTAAATTATACACGCTAGAGCCCCGAGAGCCTCTTTGAATGAAGAAATCATTAAATGGGCCGTTTCTTCTTATTAATACAATGGCGCTGTGTGGGCTTCGAGAAAAAAAGGGGATATATTGTTTTCTTTTTCGCTCTGGATTCAGAGCGAAGTGCGGGGCCTGACTTTGAAGATTTTCGTAGTTTTTTTTTTCTTAAATCGAGACTCTTTTTCGTCGTAATTGGGCCAATTTAGGGGTGGCGGAATTCGGAAATTGAGGTTCTGCGCGAGTGAGTATAGGTATTTTTGAATTTGAGATCGCGCGCAAGGAGAATAATGAAAATCGTGCGCAGTTGTCGGGCTAAATTTGCAGCGGTATTTTTTCATTATTTTAGAGTGCACAATAGAAGTCAGTTTTCAATTAATACTTTGATTAAAATTGAAAATTCTATTTCGTTTTCGTTACAATACTATTTTTCAATACAGCAGAGCTCAATAATTGCAACAATCACAACTCGCTAAACATAAGACTAAATTTTAATTATCTATGAAAATTGGATACATTAATTTACGCTCCAAGCATATTCCAAGGTAATGACGCATAATTATTTATGCCCATCCGAAACAACAAAAACACGCTCCAACGCAACTTTCAATATTTCAAGCAACCCTTTATTATGCATCCGTCCCGATTTATCGCTACCTAATAAAATTAACATTCCCACGACCGGCCGTGGGAGTCTCCCAAGAATCGAGCGTAAAATCAATCAAACAATTCCGGCACTCGCACATAACGCGAGCGCCAGCGCCCATGAAAAATTCAATGAATCCCCGAGAGCAACGCGCTGCATCCTAAATTTCCACGCTCTGCAGAGGCCCGTGCTTCTTTTCTTCTTTCCCCTCTCTCTCTCTCACTCTCACGTCCTCCGAGGCCAAAAGAAAAAAAAGGCCAGGCTCCATAGAATATTCCGTGCGCACGCACCTCCTCGCAAGAATCCAATATACATAAAGTTTTTCTCTCCCCTCCTCGTGAG
This sequence comes from Eupelmus azureus, assembly GCA_030522685.1. Taxonomy (NCBI): domain Eukaryota; kingdom Metazoa; phylum Arthropoda; class Insecta; order Hymenoptera; family Eupelmidae; genus Eupelmus; species Eupelmus azureus. The sequence goes on along the minus strand of JAPYZA010008179.1, from coordinate 2,429 downwards.
ATACATAGGGGGTCGGAAAAAGCGAAGCCCATGGCCGATAATTTCGAACGAGCTCCCCCGACGTCGTCGTTGTCGTTCGACCTTCGGAAACGGCGAACTGCCTGTTAAAAGGGAGAGGGAGAGAAGAGGAAGAAGGTCGATACTCTTCTTATCGGCTGGGCCGCGCGCTCGCGCGTCTCTCGGCTTTTTATACGGCAATCGGGTAAATAAGTGAAAATCCGGTTACGGAGAGAAATATTTTCCGTGAAAACCACACGACTTCGCGGGCTTCTCCCTTTGTGCGTCGCTCTATGCGAGCTCCGCGAGTCTAACCGAGTGAGAGGCGAGTGAGCTCGGAGCCGGGAGTATCGAAGTGAATTAGTGAATTGACCCGTGCCGAATCTTTTGTAGGAAAGAATCTGATTAATCACATTACGGGCTACCGAGAGAAAGAGAGAAAGAGAGCTGCTGTTTAATCGGATTAATTTATCCTAACTGTTTATACGGAGGGACATAATTTTTTCTCCGCTTTATGGCTACTTTTTAATAACTTTTACAGCGCTGGCCATATTTTTTACGATCGGACACGGTAATCGCTTGAGCTTTCTGCGCTAGCCCATAATTAAAAACTGCTAAAACTAATAACTCTAAATTATCGAGTGGAAAGAAACACCATCGATGTATTATATTCACCCGCGCCGTTTATTTATCTTAACGTGCTCTCCTTATCTTTTAACTTTTATTAAAATCCGAGAGGGGGGCGTATGTATCTGACACTTCCCCTGTCAGTTTCGCGCCACCCCTATGTACCCTCTTCAAAGAAATGGGCAGTAGCGTAAAAACGAAGACAGCCCGAGGAAGGAGAGACTGTCTCGTTTTCCTGGCTCGGCCTCCCTTCAACTTTTTCCCCGGCTTTTTCGCGCCAAAGATTTTGCCAACCTAACATTTCGCGCTCGGCGGTAAAAAAAATATGCAGCCTGGGTATTGCAAAACGAGCCTCAGCTAAACTTTATCCACGCCACACTTGACGTCTTGTGATTTATCGAATGGATTTCCCTAATGACCTCCTCGGGTTCATCGTACTCTGTAACATCGTTGAATTTAATAGCTGCTAGTCTGGTTTTTTGAGGTAAACAAAGTATAGTTATCAGAATGTGTTGATACAGTACTAAAAGTCGAGTGGCCGTTGCGCGAAAAATATTTTGCGTAGAGTAAAAAACTATAAAACTCGAACGGTTATTAAGCCGTTATATAAACCATTTATTTAAAAAAACTCGACTTTTTTAAACGATCGAAAATAAAGTGCAAAACAAAACTATAAAACTTTCCGATAACACAGCGACAGTTCATTCAGTAAATGCATAGTAAGTTTACCAAGGACACTTGTCCTACCAAACTTGGCTTATATCTACTTACAGCAATACCGTCGCGTTTCCCCGTCGCTTTTTATCTACTAAGAGCATGAAATTTCGTAGCCCCTTAAAAATCCTCTTAGCCTACAGTCAGAGACTCTGGGAATAAAATATAGTATATAAATCCTAACAAGCATTTTTCTTTGGCCCACTGCTCGAAACAGTATATGATCAATAGGCCCGCGCTCATCAATCACCGCGAGCGGGAAAAAAAATCTATTCGAAATCGACCTATAATAGGATTGATTTTCCGTTCCGCGTGTGCATCCGATTGAAATCTCGTCTCATATTTCAAATTCGCCCTATACGCGTTCACGGGCCGATTATTTCGTTACACCCGGTATATACGCGCCGCGCTCGAATTCGGCTGCTCTCTCCCCTAAACTAGAAAAAAAAAGAAGGAAAGAAAGAAGAAAAATCTCGCCGACCGAACGTTCTATACGCCATACGCCGCGGGCTTATGCCTCTGCGGGGGGGTGGGGGGCGGGGGGGGGGGGGGCGCACAGAGAGAATGAGAGAGAGAGAGAGAGAGAGAGAGAGAGAGAGAGAGAACATGCAAAAAGAGGGACAATCATGCGGAAGCAAAATGCCAGGCGGGGTGGGCCTGCGCAGAGCAAAAGCCTCCATAGAAAAAAAAGAAAGACAGGGGAGAGGGAGGCCTGGCGCTATTGTCTACAAAAATTCCTGCCTGCCGCGCTCGTAGACCGAACTTTTTTCCGTTAAATAGGGCGTGAACGGGCGCGCAAGTTTCCCTCCGCCGTCTTCGTCATCCCCTCTAAACGTCTCTCTGCCCCCCCACTGCCGCGCGACAAGCGCCCTCCCTGGCCTCCTCCCCTCCCCCCATCCCTGCACCGCCAGCCAGCCAGTTAATTAAAAGTTCGCGATTCCGGTCACTCGCTCAGGATTGTGTGAAGCGCGCACGAGGAAAAAGCCGGCCGAGAAAGAGAAAAGGAGCGCGCGGAAAGGGAAACCCGAGAACGGAGAGAAGAAAAAAGCAGGCGACTTACTCTACGGAATGGAAAAGGAGAGACAGAGAGA
>JAPYZA010008177.1:0-14972 GCA_030522685.1 Eupelmus azureus | reverse complement strand
TTTTGTTATGGAACATAGTAATTTTTTTGATTTTTCGAAGATGTCACAGCTTTCCTATGTAACATAATAATATTTGTTAAACCATTTTTCTCAGTGTATATACCTTCTAATCATATAACTTTTCCGCTGAGGGAAAAGGAAACGAGGTATACACTTGGGGCATTCCAGGCGACTCTGGCCGGAATAGTGGGCTATAGCCTCTAAGCAGGTAAATATTTACATCGAGACAGCTGTGTACGTAACATACATACGCGGTATATAAATAACTATGATAAAGTCTAAACGCGGAATAGAAAAGACAATTAGACAATCTAACGACGCATGATCTCGTCTATGGTGAAGCCCAACTTCGGCTGCTGGTGCCGCGGCTGCTGCGCCCTCATCTTGCCGATCTGCGTCGTCGTCGGCTGCTGCTGTTGCTGACCAACCGTCTTCACCTGGTGACTGTGATGCTCGAGCACGCGCAGGTCCTGGGGCAGGTCCGTGTGGGTGAGCAGGTGCGTTTTGAGGTTACTGCGCTGGTTGAAGCTGCGCGAGCAGAACTGACACTTGTGGGGTGACTCCTCCATGTGGAGGATCTTGTGGACGGCCAGGGTGCGCGACTGGCAGAAGCCCTTGCCGCACTCGGAGCACTTGAACGGCTTCTCCTTGCTGTGGATGTACCTGCGGGGCGGGTAAAGATGATGATGAGTTTGGTTTTGGAGAGAATCGAGTACGTTAAGGCTCTTTAGCGGAGAGAATGGAAAGTGCGGAGTCAGCGCTGGGCGGTATAGGGGAACAAAGCCGCGCTGAAGCTCCACCCTTTCCGAGACACAGGGGAAAATCGCGGGACAATGGGATTTTCACACTTACCGATGATCTCTGAGATGATCCTGCCTGCGGAAGGCCTTGCCGCAGATGTCGCAGGAGTAGGGCCGCTCGTCCGTGTGGGTCCTCTCGTGAATCAGCAGATTGTAGCTCTTGGTGAAGTGCCGGTTGCAGAACTTGCAGATGAACTGCTTCTTCGGCCTCTGGCCGGGCGTCCTCCTGGTCAGGAAGGGGGGTGGGCCTGGCTGGCCGGCGGCTACTAAGGGACCCAAGGCCGCCTGCATCTGCATCTGGTGCTGGACCGCTGCGGCGGCGGCTGGGTTACCGCTGGGCGGACAACAACCTCGCACCGCCAGGAGAGCGGCTCCACGGATCCAGTGGTCCAGGAAGGCAGCCTGCTGCTGTTGCTGGGGAGCCCCGGGCCAGCGCATGCTGGGGTGCACGCTGCGCTGCTGCTCCAGACCGTGGGGCGGCGTGTGCGGCGGTGTCAGCGGCTCCATGGTTCACTATATAGATTCTCTTCTCGACTCGTCTTTAACTAAGCGAAGACCGAATGGTACAGGCGTACGGTGCAGGGAGACAGATCCGCTGAGGCTACTGCACTGACATATCTCACGAACACACACTGGCCTTCAACACTTTGCGCTACATGCGCCTACACATGCATAAACAGAAGAACTCTGCAGTGACGTATATATAGAGCCTAACGAACGCAGTGATAGTAGTAGGCAACGGTAGTAGTAGTAGCTCGGTAGCTCGACTAGCGAAACTCCCAGCTCGAGCTCCCAGCGCTAACTGAGTGTGGGTAGTGGCGCGCTGCCGGCAGCTCCCCGCGAGAGAGAGCGCGAGCAGCAGCAACGCTCCCGGAGAGAGAGATAGAGCCCCTCCTCCAAAGGGGGCTTCAGCGAGGAGCGGTTGGTCGGTGGGCGGAGCCAAGCCGCTTCGAGCTTCTTCTTCAGCCGAGGCGCGCGCGCGCTCCCGCCGATGGCTGCTGTCGCGGGTGCGACCGGCCGAATATATACACTCTGCTGCTTGCTTTGCTTCTAGAGTGTGTGTGTGTGTGTGTGTCTTTCTCGCTGGGTGTATATAGCTTGCTCGAGCCTTTTCTCATTAGATGAGGGGGATGTGTATCGAGCGCGAGGAGGTCGCTGTGGGTGTGTGTGTGTGGACGTTTCCGCAGCGGGGCTGTTATTGCCTTGGAATTGCGTTTTGAGGTGGGGCAGGGGGTTGGGGGGACGAGAGGATGAGGATATTGCTACTTTGATGAGGAAGTTCTGGAGTTTTTGGAGGCGCGGGGAGGTCTTATCGGCTGCGCGTTATCGCGGACGCTCGGAAGATAAATATATATATGGAGAATACTGCGAGCGCTGACTTTTCTTTGGAGTGTGTGTCTTTTTGCTTGTGCGATGCTTTTGGATGAATGGGATTGTTAAATAAATAACGGTTGGTATGCGGTATGTAAACTTGAAGTTTGTAATCCGCATTCCTGTTATTAAAAGCAGGTGATATTTTACATGTGTGGTATTGAGACAAAACTTTTTTCTAAACAGATTGATGTTTTCATTTATTCAAGTATGAGATGATTTGGCAGGAAAACTTGGATGGTTTGGCTTAACGATTACGAAAACACTAGTCACGTTTTTTGGATCTGTATGAGTGAGCGATTATTTTTTTAGATTGTATCTTATCTAATGTTCAAAATCTCATACTTGAAAGACTTTAGGTAGGTATAATAAATAACTGGAGTGTAGTTAATCTAATAATTGTTATTCCAAGATGCCAATCATAATATATATCACGTAATAAAAAAACGCTTTATTATTTCATAATTATATTTCATTGATTAATAATTATTAAATTAATAACGCGCTTGTGTAATAAATTTCTTTTGATTTGATCGACCATATTTTAACAAAATATGTCGCACTTTGCACTTCTCATCGAATCACCTACACTAAAACATCTCCNACAAACATTTACCCACCAATCCTCAACAATCCAAAACCAATCATCCATCCCACCCGTTCACCATCCAAAACAACACCCCACCAATAAACTCCCAAAACATCGTTCAAACATCTCCTTCTCCCTTTCACCCTCGAACAAAGCTCGCGGCGCCTATTAAAAAGCGTTCACCGAACAGAAGGCACATAAAGAACCATCCGAAGATTTACAGCGTGTCGATGATGATCGTCGTGGCGCGCAGACGGAAAGAGGAGGCCGCGATAATATCAAAAGCGCCGCGCGCCCGCTGGTAGCTCTCCTATAATCTGGCTCCTCTCTCTCGCTCCCGACACATCTGCTTATCCGGCGCAATTATCATGGGCGGGAACCTGGCTCCCTGAGCGCGCGCGCCCTGCGCTCCTTCAAGCTGGACGGTCATTAATTATCCGATGATGTTTCCTTTGTGGACGGAGTCGGTTCTGTTTTTCGAGTAAAAATCGGTTTGGTTTCGGGGGTATTTGAGGGAGGCTTGATTGATGAGCTTGCGGGATTGTTGCGGTGGGTTAAACAGCGTTAAGAGTTCTGTTTTGAGGGAGATTAGGAGGACCGACTGTAAATTTCGCAATCTGGTAATTCAACGCGTTCGTAAAGTTTTAGAGGAAAAGGTTGGGAAAAGACAGGTTGACAGAAAATACGCGGAAGGCTATTACTGTGCCTCGGTATATATATTTGGCATTGCGCATTGCCGCTTATCTGAAGTGCGTAGCGAGCGATGGTGTGACGCGAGGTGAGTTTATCAATTTACAAGCCGACAGACAGCCAGTCACCAGAAGATAAACACGCGCGGGTGAGTCAGTTTAGTTAACTTTTTTACGAAAATCTGGGGTGCGGCTGTATATCGCGCTTTTGATCCGCGATTATCTGCTGTCTTTATTAATAAGCCAGATAAAATGATGAGGTGCGATGATAATTTCTTTACGAGTTGCTTTCAAAAATTTTTTCTTGCGGATAATAAAGAATAATTCGCAAAATGTCCTTTCTCTATTTTACCATCTCAAAACATCAAGATCCATAAAAACCACTCTCACCGCACCTCACTCGCAATATCTCGCCTTTCAAAAAACACCTCCCCGCCTCCATTTACCATACATTATCCCAGCTCGAAAAACGCATCCCATCCACAAAGCAGCCTCCGCCAAAACCTCTCACACCCACACCCCCTCTAAAAGCTCGACTTGCCATCAAGCAAGCTCCTAAAGCTCCACACCCACACTCCGCTCTCGCATAATAGCTCCTCTCTCTCTCACTCCCTCGGCAAAAGGCGAATCGAGCGGCCGCGACTTGCGCTGCTGGCCCGGGGCGTGGGTGGCTCTAGGGCGGCCGGGCTTTATAACTGCGTTGCCGAGTTCCATCAAAAGCCCGGCCTGCCTCCTCTCTCTCTCTCTCCCTGCGCTAGCTCGCGGCGCTGCTGCTACTCCCGCGAGCTGCTGCCGCACCGCGCAGGAGAGGGTAGAGTCTATGCATACCTGGCTTCCTTTGTCGCGCGCGCGCTGGCTTTCAAGCTTCCATTATGACTGCGAGGGCTGGCTCTGCGAGGATTAAAGGATTTTTCTGCTGGTTCTTTTTTCTAATGCATTTTTATGGACGGGTTTATTTTAGTTTTTCCGATGGATTTTATTGTGGGGGTGGGGGTATGGTGCGAGTAGGGAAACGAGGCTCGATTCGTTCTTTGAGTCAGGCGGATGATTGAGGCGGTTCGCGTCGTGATTAATGTCCCCGAGGCACACGGAGCAAATAATCGATGTCTTTGTCACGAAGGAGTAATCAAGCGCTACGGAGAGCTATGCAGGCGGCGGATAAATCGGTTTTCTTGCGTTTCGCGGATTGTCTTTGTTTTTATCCGAGGGGGGTTTTTATGTAATCGGCGTTGCGCTGGGTTTAATTTTATGAAGGATTTCTGTAATTGGGTTTGATGGAACGCAGAAATTTACGATAAGTGTTAGGCGAGAGCCGATGATTCGGGGTATTACTTTGAATGTGTTTATAATTGAAATTCTTACAAAAAGTGCCTTTAATTGAGACCTCAAATTGACGTTTCGATCGTTCATCATAAAAATTTTCATTTTTATGCCGATTGTACATTGTCTATTTTGAGTCGAAGTTATTCTTAACTAGAATGACCACATTATATTGTATAAAAAATTTAAATATTTTTTTCTACAGTGAACAGCTTATAATATTAATAAGACAATTGTTGAAAGGAATTAATTTAATGCTCATTATCAAAAAGTTAACAAAATAAAAATCGAAAATTCCAATAGCAACACCATCCACTCCAACCCACTCTAACCACGATTCCACAAACCAGCAATAAAAATCAGTACAAAACACCCTCACACGCAACCCCCTCCCCCCAAAAACCATCACCAAAAAACCAGTCGCCGCACACCCACGCGCTCACTTCATTTCCAAGAAACTTTCACGCCAAGATAAAAGCAGACTGTTTGTCTGTCTCCTATCGTCCTCTGCGCTACCTCAACACCACGGCGGGCCCGACCACTTAAGAAGCTCGTGTCCTCCCCTCGTACCCTACAAAAGAGAAAAAGCCCAGAGACTGCGCGAGCAGCGGTGACAGCGCGCGCGCTCGTTAAATAACTCTCCCGGCTAATCAGCGTCTTCGCGCGCTTATCTCGCCCCCGGAGCACACGACTTTTCCATTTCGCTGCGCGAGGAGGCGTAAAGAGCAGACGCCTAGCGAGGACCGGCCTCGAGTGCAGATGACGCGTTTGGAGGTCGATTTCTGGGGGACTGTGTGTGTTAAGAGGACGATTTTTACGAGAGGCTTTCCCTTTGACTGTGGGAGAGGGGATAGTCTTCTCAACACTTTCGAAAGTAACTGGCTCACGTGTGGGGCAACGTGGGATTGAGATGTTGTGTTTGCGGATGAGACAGTTGGAAGAGTTTAGGCTGATCGGGGACAGGGATTGAGATTGATGGACTGGTGGATTGGACGCTCGGGTGGGGTTTTGCGAATTGGGATAATGTGGAAAGTGAGTACTTTTTGAGAGCATGTTTCTTATTGGTTTTATTTATTTATTCTTCTTGAATGAAAATTTTAAAATTGATATAATATAATTTTTATTTGTTTAACAAACATTAAATACGCCAACGTTTTATTTGTGTAAAAAGTTTACAAATATTTAAAACACAATTTTGGCACTCAAACAGAAATTATCATTGTATCAAACATTCCATCTATCTCTAAATTAAACACAACTTAATAAAACTAATGCGATTTCCAGCTAAAATTACCATCAACCAAAATAAACCCAACGCGGCCTATCCGCTCTCCCCAAAACAAAATTCCAGCGAAAAAAGCCCACAGCGTCCCCGGCTCATCTCGCGCGTCAAAATCCTCCTAAAATTGACTTTCCGTGCTCAGCCGGCCGCTTTCCCTTTTCCCGCGATAATTGAAAAATGAAAATCCGAGAGTTTGTTCGCAATCCGATCAGCCTGTTTTCCCCAAACACGTGGCCCCAGCGCCTGGCTGCCCTCCCGTCAACCACGCGCATGTATATACATCCTCCGACTTTCGCGCGTGGAAGCGTGACCGACCCAGATTTGCCGACTAATCGGCTCACTCGCTCTCTACACGCGCGCCGTCGGAAAGCCAAAAGGCTTGCGCGCGCCTGGAATTCCCCGGCAAATCTGCCTCGCTCGCGTGCTTATATACACATATATACGTATATTTGTCCCTAAAATATTGACTATTGTTTCAGGACGAGCTCGGATGTTTTCTCGGAGCTGCACGCGCGAAATTTCGCCTACGGGAACAGACCTATACTCGCTCTCTCGTAAAGCGCGCTTTCCTTTTTTGTCGCCGCCATAGCCGCTGCGCGTTGCTTCCTCTTTTTTATTTTTATACAGCCTGAGAACTGTAGTTTGTAGGGGGAGAAGGCGACGCGTGCGTACGTATACTTTTTTCCCCAGCCGTCCACGCGCCAATCCTTGCCAGAAGAGTCATCGGCGAGCGGCGACGTTTTATTTCTTTATTGGCCGGGCCCCGGCTCGGGTTGTCGGAGTTTTCACTTTTTTCCGCCGGGTAAGGAACGGCGGACCCTTTTTTTATTATTAAAGGCTAAGAGTGTACGTACTCAGGTAAAAAAGTGCGCGCGCGCGTCGCACTCGTGACCGAGTGACTGGGGAAGAACGGCACCTTATGGGGGAATTGCTGTAAAAGATAATCTTGCAGTGAAAGGACTGAGAATTGAGGTTTTTTTCTTTATTGCTTTATTGATTAGAGTAAAAAGTGTGCGCTTTTTTTATAGGGAAGAAGCGTTTTTTGAGGGACTACTGTCGCGGAGTTTTACTGTAGTGTTATTAGAAAGTTGAAATACAGATTTTTCATAACGATTTTACACGGTAGCTTTTTCTAACGATTTGTCGACGCTGTCGGAAAAGTGAAAAAGTGTGTATCGTGCGCGCTCCCTTCGATCATCACGGAAATTAGAATTTTTACAATATTTATGCCCGAGTTTTCTCGCAAGAAAAGACCCATTTCTCTCTCCCAAAATACAGCTCACAAAGCAATTTCGAGTCCGAAAAATAGAACTAGCTCCCTTAAAGAGCCTACTAAGCAGTATATTTCAAGCGCAACGCTCCGACTACCCATCATAACTGCTGAACGTTACACCATCAACAACTAGCCCCGAGCGCGCGCATAAAAACCTAAACTCAGACCCTCGGCTCTGCTCTTCTTTCTACACAATTTTAGCTGGCTCCTTTTTCGCGCCCTGTCCCCGCCAATATATCATTCGCAAAACGAAAGCGAAAATTCGGAAAATCTGCAGCGAGAAATTGGGGCTCCCGGAAAAAGGAGGTCAGCACGAAAGAAACCTAACCTATCAATATTCCAGAGGCGCACGGCCCGAGCGCGCACGCGCGCCCCTAGGTATGTTCCTGTATACAGAGGCCCGTGCTACCGCGTCCGACGAGCGAGGCAGTCGTAAAAACAATAAACATAAAATCATAAAGCATTGTTTTCGAGGATTACGGGCGTGTGTAAAAACCCTCGGGGTCTGCTACCCCCCACCATCGGCCTCTTAGAGTCCGGCCGGTGATACGGCACTGCAGTGGTGGGGTTGAGCTTCGCCGGCATCAGGGGGTTAGTGTATATTGCGCTGGCTCTACTCCTTTTCGCACGCGCCGAAACAGTAACTCTACCGCTAGACGGACCGGTTGAGTAGCGTACCTGCACCGCAATGTCCGGGGGCTAAGCTATATATAAGGGTTCGAAAGGAGTGCTGGGGTAGGGGTACGGTTGAAGGCTGTAGCAAGAGGTCTGGATGGGATTGGGAGAAGAGCCTAGCGGATTTTATTGGGTGTTTATCGGGGGACAATGGCCGGATGATCATTAGAGTATTTTTTTGGGGATATTGGCGATTTGGGATCGAGCTTTCGCGCTGAGGCTACCGGGCTTCGGGGTGACGTAATGGGTGACCTAGATTTCGCGGGGCTGGCTTTCTACAAACATTTCGATCGGTGAAAAAAGCGGCCAAAAAAATTGCAGAAAAAGTTGTTTGGGAGTTTCGAAATGGGGCTTACTGAGTTTTTTTTGTTACGTATTTATAAGACAATTATTTGGATTATTCTGCTTCAAGAATATTGCTGCTATTTAGCAAGAGTCTTTCTTACTTGTATATATTTTTTTAAAGAACTATATAGATAAAGAAATTTTTAGTATAATAATATTAATAATTAATATCACAAAGTATTTTCTGGAAATAGTGAATTTGAAAAGTTATGTTGTATAGTTTGAGAACTGCAATATTTTTGCTTTTAAATACAATTGACACTTTTAACTTTTACGTCAATTTATATAAAATTTACAATTTCTTAAATTCATCAACTACAAAATAACAAAAAATTATTTATTTTTTCATATTCCACAGACTACGTATCCTTAGTCAAAACAATAATAATAAATCTATTGAAAATTATAAACGATCCCTATTTTACAACCGTAACAATCGCGCCTCCTCTACGCCTAAAAATTCTATACGCCCATAAAAACCCGCTTTCTAATATCAGCTGCAACTGTATTATATAAAACAAGAGTATATATACGCAAGCCCATAAATCCTTCAAGCGGCGCACTAAATTTGCACTTCATTGAGCAATCCTTTACATTTTCGCAAATCACTTCCGCGTACACCGAGAAAGTCTCCGCTGCGCGCGCTCTCGCATAACCCTGAAAACCCATTCAACCTATAACCCAATAGCCCAGGTATACACATCCTGCAACGAAAGAGTAGAGCGAAATATATAGTGCTAGCCCCTTATACAACCCCTTATACAAGAAAATGGTGCATCTCGGGCTTCTGCAACGCAAGAGGAACCTTTTATTCCTCCTAACTCGCTCCTCTCACCGTAGGGTTACGGAATTCGGATCTGATGGTCGCTAAGCCGCTCCGGCGCGCTGCGCACGCACAATAAATCGCGCAAGCGCACTAAATCTGCGCAGAGCGGCGGCGCGCGAACCTCCAGAAGCAGTGGTATACTTTTCCGCGAATATGCACGAGATATACCTGGAGGACGAAAAATTAGGTCAACCGGTCTGATGGGGGGAGGGTGGGGGGATAGTCGGGATAGCTTTTATTGCGTGCAATTAAGTTTTAAAAGCGCGAAGGCTCCGACAGAAGCCCTACGGCCTGCTGCTGCTTTTGCTGCTGGACGGTGGACGGTGGATCTGATAGAGGTGCAAGGTTTGAAGAGGAGCGGGCAGGGATAAATATTTGCGTTGCGATGCTAGGATTGTTGTAGGTTTTGCGAAATTCTCGGCGGAGCACGTAGAATAACGGAGATAAGCGATATGCTTAAGAGGATTTTGTAGGAGATGTGTTGAAATGGGAGTGGGTAAGGGAAGGTGCTGAGCTGGGGTAAGTGCGAAACACATTAGGTGGAAAGTGTTTTAGAGTTGGAGGGGCGAGGAGGGTGCTGGTTATATACATTAAAAATACATTATGTTTTTCTTTTTGGGGAAAGCTTCTTATTTTGTTTTAGATAAATGTATGATTGTTTTTAGGGTGGAATAATAATCTTTGATTGTAGATGCTTTTGCTCGCAAAAATGTTTGATAAATTCGAAATATTTAATATGTAGAAAATGATTTTAATTAGATAAACGTATTTATATATTCTTCATTTATATTATTAATTTTTTTTTACACTTTATACTTTCAATCGACTGCAAAATTATAGAAAACTTAATCATAATATGTCAAGCACTAAGTAAATTCTGTAAAAGTACAATTTTAACAAATTTCAATAATAGTACATTATGCACCTAGGGAGTAAAAGTAAAGAATGTCTCAGATTGCGTGTAATTGTCGTGACAAACATGCAGTCTGAGGCTTTCTTTGCTTACTCCCATGGTGCATATACCTACTATTTTTCTTCACGAGAAGCGTAAAATGCGTGCTGTAGAATTCGCCCGTAGGGCGTACAGTACGCACTTTACGCGCCGTGTGGAGAAAAATATATTTCTATAAATATAATTTCTGTAAAAGTATAATTATATATTTAAAACTATTATTCTAATTTGCAAAAAATATTTTTGATAAATATGAATAGAAAGACGAAGAAAAAAACTAATAATTTTCAAAATATTGAATAGCTTTTTACTTTTGCCTTTTTCTCCAAAACATAAAACCTAAACAACAACAAAACATTTAGTAGAAAATATTCCCTTGCTAAATATTATTTGAAATTTGGAATGATAAAATATAACAAATAGTGTAGTTGAAAATTTTTCACTTTTTGTAAAACAATATTCAGGATATAAATAAACATAAATCATCATTGCATTTATTTTACACAAATTTTAAGAAACAAACGAAATTTTTATTTCCAGTAGAAAAAACTGCACAAAATTCTTCAGTTATTCCTAATCGTATATTTTATATGAAAAATACATAAGGCATAAATAGTTACAGAAAAAAGCTTTCCCTTGTAAAACTTCAAACCCTTCATCCAACGATCCAACAAACAACAAACTCCTCACACTTCGACAGAAAACTCTCCCAAAATCTAACACAGTTACCCCAAACCATATCCATCCCATCTAAACGATCTATCTCAACTCTCTCCCCACTGCCTCCATCCCTTATCGATCACCCAGATCGTCGCCAACTCTCGATCGACCTCACTCACTCACACATACGTACTAGGTGGCAAGAACATCCACGCGGCCTGCTGCTAAATGTCTCCATCGTCGCGACGAAAACAGATGCCCCTTGCGCTTCTGGCCCGCCTTAGCCGCCGCACATGCCTCCGGATAACACCGACGCAACAAGCCTACACACATACACCCCAGAACAAAAGACGACTGGACGAAAGGCGCGTCCAGTTTTTTGCGCCCAGTTTTTTCGGCGCGCCGTCGGGTGTGTATGCATACATAAGAAAGGCGCAGCTCGAGTGGCGGCCAATAAATTATGCGCTTTTCGACGAGCCTAGGCCCCTCGGATTAGCTCGTCTGTACCTAGTTTGACGCAAGCTTTTCGTATTATGAGCCGGGGAACTTTCACGCTACGCGCCTGAGCGCGTTTTTTTTCTCTCTTTAGCCGCTGTCTTTCGAAGAGCTGGCATTGAGTGGCTCTCATTGTGCCGGCTCGTTTGGAAACGTAAACACTTGGAATTGCTCGGAGCGTGAATCAATGGATCATAAAGTAAGTGTGTTCGTTATAGTTGAGAAATTTGATTCTTTGCTGAATTTATGAGCGCTCGAGTGCTTTTTCTTTTCCAAGTGGCGCTGAGGGTAATTTTCACATTCTTTTGGCCTGTCGATAGGAGAAATGTTGTTTTTTAGATAAATAGGAATTTGGTGCGTGGAAATGAACTTATGTCTCTACGTGTGTGGTGTATTATATAAAATAGACCTAAACAGTTGAAAAAAATCAAACCAGATTTACTCAAAAATTTTTTATAATATTCTGCATTGAATAGAAGTTGCGCCTGGAGTTTAGTATCTTACCCGAGACTAATAATACCTTTATGATTACCAGAGTGTACTTGCTTATTTTATGAGTAATCAAAATACTAGGTATTCAACATAAAAAAAACGATGAATAACAAATACTAAGTTGCAACATATCCGCAAATCACAGCAATTAAATAATAATGCGTCACCTCTCGATATAGAAAAATCATCAAACAATATCCACTAAAATCCAACAACCACAATTATTAATTAATCAACCCTCCCGCCATAAAACTCACTTCTCACCCACCCCCTCACCCACAATAAAAAAACAAAACCTCCCGATCTGCATATCCCAGATTAGCGCATTATCAGTCACTCTACGGCGGCATCAGCCACACAGAGAACGAGCCTCTCCACCTCTCAAATATTGACAATGCATTTCCGAGCGCGGGAAATCGATACACTCCTGCGGTCGCGCATCCCAGCCGCACAAAGACTGCGACTCTCTCTCTCTCTCGTCAAATCCCCGCGCGAGCGGCTGTGTACAGAGGGACGAGATAAGCGGCGGCGGCGGCTTTGATGTTCGCCGCGTTCGCGCCTCGCGTCTTCGTAGCTGGGCGAGCGTCAGCGGCTTCTTAGGAGACACCTCGTCTGCCGCGGATGTGCGACGTGTGTGTCTTTCTTTTGGTGTGTTATGGGCTCTGGGCTAACAGTTGGGAAGAGGCGAATCGCGCGAGGGAAGGTATAGGAATTTCGGATGAGGGAAAGTTTTTGGAATGTTTTGGTTGGGTGGGATTGACAAAATGAGTTTGGGCTGGAGATTTTTATTTTGTTTCGATTATCTGATGATTGAGTTAGTTATTAAAGATCAATGGAATATATCGTTCATCTTATGGATTAAGATAGAAGGAAAATTACAAAAATCCGGAGATTATTTCATCAAAACAATCTGGAAACTCCGTTTTTATATCTACACGTCTATATTATACACTGAGAAAAAATGTATTTTCCATTGGAAGGCTTAATTGAATCAATTAAACTTGTTTTAATTCATCAAATTTTAAATTTCATCAATTAAACTGATATTGATATAACTAAATTTATTTCTGAGTTTAGAGAAAGATACTAGTAGTTTTCTTATTGAGTAAGTATTAATGTGAAAAATGAATTTATGGCATGTCGGAGGTTTTTATTAAAATGACAAAATAACATAGAAATATCCAAATACTTAATCAAGAGATTTTTCTCAAAATAATAAGTCCCTGTTGTCATCGTTAACAACACTAATAGCCTGAAACATTAAAAAAACGTTGTTATAACGTTTAAAACATTATTAAACCGTTTTTAAAACGTCTCTAACTATTGGCAAAGACTACAGTTCCAAACAACCCAAACAAAATCTCTCTCTCTCTCTCAAAACGCAACAAAGCAAAAAAACACTTTTCAAAAAAAGACGCTCGCAAAACGCCAAATCGCCAAACGATCACTCCAACCAGCAGCACCCATATATACCTCGCTCTCTCAACCTCCACGCTTCAATACACGCGTAATCCCCCCGATAAGATAACACCCGCGGGCGGCTTAATTAAAAAAGGAGTAGAAGCGCGCGTGTAGAAAAAAAGTCGGAAAGAATGTAAACTCACGGCGGCGCGGCACATTTCAATCGGCGCTCTCCTCGCAAACCGCCGCTATATCATCGCTCTTATCTGTTATCGCCTTTCCGAGTATTCGCACGGGACGGATCAAATCGAATTCAAAGGCTGGCGCGCACGGTAGTCAAAATCAAAACCCGCATCGATATATGTGTTATTATACGAGGGAGGATGTGCCGGCCGTGAGCTCGATAGCGGAGCTCTTTTATGCGCCGACGTCGGCGGCGACGGCAATCAAAATGTTTATCGCGCGATTCGCTTCTTATGTGTGTGAGATATAGAGAGTCGATCGATCGGCTGATGCGGAGTGTCTTTCTTTGCTGCTGGGCTGTAGGGGAGTGAGTCATGGGAGGATAAACAAAAGACGATACGCGAGGTTCTTGTGGGTCTGAGGATTTTTATTTGATGATTTGCTGAGGTGCTGATGGTGGAGGCGATGGGTTATTGGAGGAGGAAATGTGGGATTGAATTTTGTTTGGTCGCGGTGGCTTTTGGAGAGCGGATGGGTGCGAGGGATTGATGAAAAATGTTTTGGGAGGGTTTGGGAGGGGATAGATGAATTGGATGGCGATGTCTGAATTTGAAAGAGTGAAAAATTACGTATATTCTACGTGCGGATGCGTGCGAGTGTACGTATTCGTCGTGCACTTGTACGTAGAATAAGTGGTTTTTCAATCTTTCAGTTTTAAATGGCGACTGAGGAAATTTCCTTTAAGTTGAGAGCTAAAAATATTTATCATTATATGAATTGTAATTTCTTTTTTATTCGCGATAAAAATATTTCTTTGATAGTGTATGCGTAAACTACGCAACAACCACTGGTTTTTACGTGAAAAATTATACAGTCACTTTTCATATGTATACATTTTTATGCAACATGTTGAAGGTCGTAGTTTACGATAAAGACGTTTTGTTTGAATTGATCTCACTTAATGCAGATTATATGCTTTAAATTAAAATAATTTCTCTTACTAAATCTCTAATTATATCCAATATGTTATAACTTGTTAAATAATATTTTTTTTTATGAGTTCTCTAATTATTTCAGCCAGAAATCTGTTTCTTAAAAATAAATATAGTAATTGATTTGTAACCAATTTAATTTTTTCTGTAAATTTGGTATAGCTTAGTTCTTCAAAACACATTATTTTTTTAAATAAAAAATCTATATATTCAAAGTATCTCTAGGCTTGGAGTCAATTTATTCTATTGTATAGCTCGCTATCATTACACAAACAAATTGTTGTACTTATCTGTGGTATTCGATCGTTTTTGAAAGGTTTAAGGACATCATTTTCATGTATAAACTTCATAGAGTTACCGGAAAGTTGTTATTCAATACTCTCTGAAGTTGAAATAGTGAAAATTCTACTAATTGTAGTAGTAAAACTTTTTTTTACTAGTAAGATTGTGAAATTTTACTATTAATTAGTGGAAGAATAACTTTGTTTAATTTGAGTTAACAAATTTCACTATTTTTCGTAGTAGAGTTTAAGCGTTCAAGAATAAAATAGTGAAATATTAATATTAAAATAGTGTACATTTCACTAATTTCATTAGTGTACATTTCTCTAATTTCATTAGTGCACA
>JAPYZA010008174.1:0-13211 GCA_030522685.1 Eupelmus azureus | reverse complement strand
TACTTTGATAACTACATGTAATTTGTAATTTTAGAATACACACACATGTATGCACGTACGCACGTACACACCCACACCCACTCACGCACATACTTAATACTTGCACAATATTTATTTTAATGATTTTTATATTAAGTCCGAATAAGCTAAGTGCTAATGAATTGGCAGCGGTCTTATTGATGTCTCAATCATATACCATATACTAAGATACCAAAACCGAATATCACTCTCTAAATACTTTGAATAAAACGCTAATCAGTCTGAAAAGCTACAGCGAGGTGGTTTCACGCAGGATTCCCAAGAGGTCACCTATTAAAGTACTGACCGCGGTGAAAGCTGTTCAAATTTACAAACCGACCGAGCTACCGACCAAGATTACGGTATTGCATAGATATAAATGCAGTATAAATCTACAAATTATATTAGATTTTGTAAGTTTCTTGTAAGAATTTCGCGAGAATTCTGAAAATTCCTGCTTGAATTTTCAACGGAACGCGAGAATTCGAATAATTTCAATATTTTTAGACTACCTCAAAATTTAATAAAGTAAACGATAAAATTACAGAACTTGCGAAATCCCAAAATTTATTTTCAATTAAAATTCCCAGGCCGAAGCCGTCCCTCTGCAAATCAATCAATTTCAACCCTGCATCAAACACTTCGAGCCCTTTTCGCAAGTTCTTCCTCTTTTATTGATATCTCCGGCAACGAGAACGGGTAATTTACGCCGAGTTAGAAAGTCCCATAAAAAAAACCTCGCACCCTGTATAAATCGCGGCCGAGAAAAGACGTGACACGGAAAAAGAATAGCGCGAAGGGGGACAATAAAACAATCGGAATAAGCTGAAACTGCCGAAGAAAAGGAAAGCTCCGGGACCGTATTGCCGGCTTCATTTTTAATGCGCTAAAAGTAATAATTCTCGCGCGCGCGCAAAGCGAGACAGAGATAATATTGAAAGCGTAGAAAGTAGCTCGCTCGGATATTTTCCCGTGTAAACGTGCTCGCCCCTTGCGCCTCTTTCGCTGCAGTCACGCGATCAGATAAGCTTTTGTTCAAAGAGCAGCTCGCAAAGGGGGATACACAGCCAGACTAGACAAAGTATTTCATTAAAGAAAACAAATAATTCGCCAGTCGCGGTTTTTGGTCACGGGAGCTTTTCATATTGCGAGAGCTTTCACGGAGCTCTTTATCAGGTTCGTCGCGGGCTGCGCTAATTCCGTTATTAATGAACTGTCGCGCGCTGGGACGGGCTTTTGTTAGCCGAGGCTGCTCTAGCGCGAGGTGTTTAATGCGAACCGAGCAGGAGCTTAACTCTTTCACTTATCGCGGCTCTTGGCGTATTCTAGTCGTTTGTTTGGTTATAATGGTGTGACTATTTTTGAAATGCTTATGCCGACTGTTGGGAATTCGCTAAGCTTGCTGATGCTTTCGTCAGGAAAATTTGGTTTTTGCTTGATTATAATTTTTGAGAGAAGGTACTGACTAGATTAAAAGTAGTTATAGCGTTTCATTTCTAGATTGAAATGGTATGTGGTGTAGAAAATTTGAAAAAATTATTAGAAAATATTTTACTTTTGACGCATTTGCGTCGACACTAATTTTTATACCTACATTTTAAATTCTGATGTGATTTTTCCAGATAAGTGCTTAAGTTGATTTTACATTTTTTAGAGATATTGACGTTTTAATATTTAATTCGTTACCGTATCAAAGAAAAAATAATTATATTTTAAGATATATTCTTTTCTTCTATTAAAATTTCAGGAATTATTGAATACAGAGCTGACTTATCCTCTCTTTTGATTTTCATTGTACATTTCGTATTAGTAAATAAATAGTGTTTAAAATTAAAGGAAATTAACAAATATTAATTATTAGTTAAAGCATTTATTTTAATCATTGTATTATTTAATTCTGGTATATCTGACGTATTATATTTGTGGCGTTCTCTATTAAGTAGATAAATCAATTTTTTATGATTGTGTGAAACTCACTGTTTTATATTTAAAAGTATACAGTCAAGGTAAATGAAAATAAATTAGATAAAAGTAATTAAAACGAAATTTATTTAGATTATAATGAACATGTTTGATAGGTTTGGTAAGTAACCAAAAATTGGCTTAATTTCCAAAAATTGACTTCTACATTCAGCGCCGATATAATATCATTATTATATAAATACTTTTCGATAACTTTATGAACTTTATATGGAATAAGGGATCCTAAGTTTCCTAAATTCGATAAACTCAATTTTGAAAACAAAAATAAATAAAATCAAGCAAATGTTTTAGGAAGCCATAAAATTATATTAAGTGTGAAGTGTTTTTGCTATTATTTTTAATTAGTATTTTTTATTTTGAAATTTACTTTAGCTATATATATCTTTTTATTGAGACATATTTATTTTAGTACACGAGTCCAATACAAATGTTATATCTGCTAAGATTTATTTAAAAATATCTTAAGCAGAGCAGTATTTAAAAATGTTAAAAGCGTATCTAAAAATATTCATCCATTAATCTGAAAATAGCAGTTACTTACCGTACAATCTGATTCCGCTTTCGGCGTCGCCCAATGAATTTTTCGATATGCACTTGTATCCGCCAAAGTCTCGAGCATGCAGATTTCGAATTATCAGCTGCATCCAGGCGCTGTACATGTTCGTTATTTCCTCGGACATGGCGTATTTGTCGTTACTAATTATCATTTCTCCTGTTGAGCAAACACAGTGATAACAATATTA
This sequence comes from Eupelmus azureus, assembly GCA_030522685.1. NCBI lineage: Eukaryota > Metazoa > Arthropoda > Insecta > Hymenoptera > Eupelmidae > Eupelmus > Eupelmus azureus. The sequence goes on along the minus strand of JAPYZA010008174.1, from coordinate 10,467 downwards.
ATACAATTAGAGTGTTAGGAAATAGAAGTTTATTGATTTCTCTATTGTACTGCCGCGAATAATTTTGGAGATTCAAAAAAGGTAATTTAATATGAAAATCCGATGCTGTAATTTGTTAATTTGGCATAGATATCTATTATCGGAATTATAATTTAATTTATCCTGATACTGAAGAAAGGTTTTGTAAAGTCTATATTAACTTCTTTTTGAAATTTATGTCAAATCTAGTTTTATTATTACGCAGATTATTTGTTACATCAGTACTAAAAATAATGTATAATAAAATTAAAAAAAAATAAATTTTCAATACGTATATTTTTGTAATCGCGCTAATGTATTAAATTATTTGTGAAATCTAATATTTACCTTCTTACTTCAAAAATATATTTTAAAATTTTCGTAAAATTATAAAAATTCTAAACTGAGGCAATTTTCAAATAACTATTAGCTAATCCCGAGTAAATCGAATGCATTATTCATAGTTTACAGAAAACTAGATAATCACAATATTATTCTTCGAACAATTAATCTGAAAATTCAGTTCGATAAGTCTTCTCATCCAGCTAATGATCCCTAATCCTCCCCAGTTTTTCAATGCATCCCGTCAGAATAAACAAACGTAATGCCGAGTTACAGGAAGCTAATGAACGCTACACACTCGACGGTACTTTGGCATAGCCGGGGCTCGAAGCTTATGCAGCTCGAAGTTGAAATTCAGTTTGGCCCATTCGGATAACGAACGGATAAGCGCTCTGGCAGGAGTAGGGGGAGGGGGGCAAGGGTCAAGTTTGGAAATGCGCTGATGGAACAAGGAAGTTGCGCTGGAAGGGTTATACTGGCCGAGCCGCATAAAACTTGAAATTGGCGAACGCAAGCCGATAAATGTCGGAGCGTGTGCGCTGGCGGGGGATGTACTCACCGTTCTCGCGCGTCCAGTAATTAATAGGTTTCGGCGAGGCCTCGACTTTGCAGGCGAGAGTCACGTCGGTCCCCTTCGGTGCGCCCACCAGTTGGTTCGGCACCTCGATCAGCGGTCGAACTGAAAGGCAGACGATATACATATTTTAAGTTGAGGGATGGCTTGGCTGATGTTCTGGGCTGTTGTGTTTTTCGGGGATGGTTTCCTTTTGCGGCTCACTTTGTCCTCGATTGATGGAGTGGATAAAAGTAGTGGAGTGGGTTGAGCGTGTTGGTTATATTTATTGTGTACGAATAAAGAATCGAAGTTTGTTGATGAAAATTGATTATATTTTTTAACTATTTAATGGTCATTATATTTTTTAGGTACTAAAAAAATTTTTTACTTATTAGTTATTGGGAATCGCAATATCTATTTTTTCATAATTTATAACTAGAAGGTGACTTTGTTATAAAATATTATTTGAATGTGTGTCAGAATGAAGGTGATAGCATGTTAACTTGACAGCTTGACTTTAAATGTAACAAAGATATAATTGAATTAACAACATGCAATTTAAACCATAGACATTTTGTTAAAAATAGTAAATGTTATTTTAATAAAAATTTTTTTACGAACAAAATACATACTTTTATAGAAAATTCATTTGCACTTTGTGGGAATTAAATTTATTGTTACTTTTACAAGGTAAAAAAAATAAGCTTTTTGAGGTTAGTATAATTTTTATACCATTAATATTATCTCTTCAAAAAATATTGCTTTGTTAATGTTAACCACTCAAAAAGATAATATTTTTCATATAATAATAATATTCATATAGTTGATTTCACTAGACGTGTGCCAAATAAGGATGATTTAAATCATAAAAGTAAAGATGTTTTGATGGCGCTGTTGGCAAAGGTTCATGCCATTTCCCGTCTACAATGCAGATTCAATTGAGGTTATGTTGATTTTTATTATTATTACATTTTTTTTATATAACACTTGGTCGATAGTTTTTAAATATTTAAAAGGTAAACATTATTCTTCATTTTCAAAATCCATGTTTAAATTACACACTATTTTTAAATTACAAATTTCTACTGAGACCAATATAAATTGGTAATTAGTTTCTTATGTAAATAAAAAGAGGTTTTTCTTTCTTAAAAAAGTGATGACCCGTTTCGATACAATAAAAAAATTTTAATTAGTAATGGCTAAAAAAGGCGTGAAATTTAAATTAATATGTATATAATATTTATTATTTTTCTTAAAAAAATGATGATCGGATGTCGGGATTTAAAATAATTTTATTACGTTTAATGGATATAAATGTGCGGTTTGAGTAGCGTCAAAATTTAAAATGTTCTTATATTATTTGATATTTCAATTTGAATTATCGAAAAGTAATTATATGTGCTGGTTTGATTAGATTAATAAAATAATAAATTAGCTATTGAAATTTTTAACCATGTTGGTATTTGTTTTAAATAGTTTTGTTACAAAATACTATGTTAATATCTTTTAAATCTCTTTCTCTAACCTCAAAAATAAAAATTTATCTTTAACTTTTATCAGTAATTTTCTTTATTGTTAAGTTTTAAGTTGTTCTTGAGAATTATTGACGTAAGTTTATGACAAAATCAAGCGCGCGAAGCGTACATAAAGTTTGCTAGTTTTTTTTTACAAATTGAATACCAATTACTCTTTATTAAACCAGCAATAAACAAATCATTCACGCATATTGTGTAAATTAGAAACGTTACTTTATAGTTTAACCAAAATCGTTATACAAAAAAGGAAAAAAAAAGAAAAATTCCAGCCTATCAGAGCAACGCGGCAGCGATCATCGATATACCAAAAAGCAGACTTAATTGCTTTCAATCTCCCCAAGGCAAAGAAGTCTCTCGCAATCGGGCAGAATTTGAGTCTCGTTCGCGCTTCGATCATCCCGCTCTCTCTCGCATATATCCCTCAATATATCCGCACGGACATCCCGCAGCCGAAACGCGCGAAAAAGCGAGGTCGCGCTCACCAGAGGTAGAGAGAGCGAGATAGAGGGAAGCGCGGCATCAATCGCGAACGAGCCCTATCTGTCGCTTTTCAACGCTCGGGCTTATACACATCTCTGCCCCCATCTCCCCTTTCACCCGTAAACACATACCAATAGCGCGCGGGGCTCGAAAAAAGCGCCCGGCCAATACACGCAGCCGCATATATGCATATACATATACATCTATATCCGCGGCCGGCCGCCGGCCGAGAGAGGGCAATTAAAACTTTCTGACCGAGTCGAGCGCGGGGACCATAAATCAATCCGACCGCAGCAGCGCCAGCGCCAGCAGCGACCTCTCTTTTCGTCCCCCTCGCGCGAGCGCTGATCCCGCCGCATATTTACACATCCGCCCCCGCGACTGCGACATTTTATCGGACATTGTCGCGCGATTGTCGTCGACGTCGTCAAACGGCTTGTGCCGTTGCAGCGTCGAGTCAGCGGATTAACGCGCCGGCCGGATGTTTAGAGGGCGCTGCTGCTCGGAGATGCCTACGACGCGGCTGCGAGTCTGGGTTATGAATGCGCTGAATTAATGCATTAAATTTTCATTTGCAGTTTAATCGGTGGTGCTGGTGGGACTGCTTTAGAGGAGTGGTTGCGGTCTTGATGAATTACTTTAATTAGCGGGCGATTTATTTTGAGTCGGTTGGGGGTGGGAGTAGGGTTGTTTGGTGGTGGAGGAATGGCTTGATGGTTCGTTGGAGGAAGAGTGAATTCGGGGTGGTAGAGCTTTGTTTGTAGAATATTTCGTTGTTTTTTGCTGGGCTTGAATTTTTGAAAGTAATTTTATATAAATTGGATGGAGTTAATACTTTCGACAAATATTTGTCCTATTCAAAGCTTAAGTTGAAAAATGAAATATGAGAGAAGAATTTACTTTTTTATGAGATTCATTCAGTACTAGAGGGATTAATTTTGTGTGCAAAAAGAAGATTTTCGCTTTTGATACCTTTCGAGTTATTTATGTCAATTGGTTTTCGTAGAGTGTCAAAGAAATTTTTACAAGCAGTAAAATTGCTATGAATTATTATATACATATTTTATTGGTCTATTATTGGCAGTATTAAATAGAAGAGTTCGGAACATGAAAATTAAAATCTTCAAGCTGGAAAAAAAGTATTTTAGTTATATAAATAATATTGACTTTTAAAGTTGAATAATTATTTTTTAGTTTTTAGGGCGTAACTGTAAAAATCTATGTTCAATCATTTAAAAAAATTTATATTCGATGCGCTTTCAATATTGTTCAGGAGATTTAAAAATTTTACGACTTTTTACTTTTTATTATTGGAATTAATGGATACACTTTTCACGAGTTCGATCGTAAAACGGTTTTTTTATGTTTTCAATGATTGATGATAATAATGATCGAGTCAAGTTTCATTTTCACCTAAAAATTCGCACAATACTTTTACAAAATTGGATAACAATTAATTTATATTCCGTGTGATCTTTTATGCCTCGAAATTATTCAATATCATCATTTATACGCGGACACGGATATCGAAAAAAGTATAAAAAAATATATACACGCTAGCAAAAAACAAAACTCATAAGTACAAGCAGTTTTAAAAAAATCGTATCTTAACGAGTCTGTTACCGCTTTAAATTCATTTCAGCCGCCAGCATAAATCCAGACCTGTTTAATTTGCAATAAATTGTTGAATCTATTATGTTTCCAGCGATTAAATCTCCCTCAATATTTACGCTGCCCGCGAATGAACGCGCGTTTTTCACCCGCCCGCTATTCTAGCCCACAGTAATAAAGCACGCCGCTATGAAACTTTCATCCCCCCCCCCTCCACGAAAAATCCGTCTAAAAAGCTTTCAAAAATAAAAGCTCTGTTTACCCCCGGAATCTAAAACATTTCCATCGAATTCAAATCCAGCCCGTCAGAAGCCGTCTCCCAGATCCTACATCCGTACCGGATCGCAATTTCAATAATCCCACCCCGACGAAAATCTCCCTTCCAGACCCGCGTTAAAAGACTCTCTCCCCGGCGCGAGAAATAATTCCCTCTCCTTGGCGAATATCCCGCCTTATTATTTAAAAGCCGGCGGTGCGAAGGCGGCTTGGTTAACGAGAGCTCTTAAAACGCGCGAGGGACACGGCATTTAATGTTCGCTCTGGCTGCGAGCCTGCCGCGCTGGAGATACCTGCCGGCGCATAATGCGCCACTGTCCTTTACGCTGCAATTAGCGGATAAGCGATCGACCTTTCGAGCTTCGCTGCGTATATAGCTGCTCCTCTCGCTCCTTCTCTGGGGTGTATGGGTGAGGCTGTCCTTACTTGGCCTGGGGCACGCGTATACGCGGATATATAGGTATTACGGGCGGCTGCTGCGGCTTCCTCTTTGGCCGCTTCCGACAAGGAAGCGCCTCATTATAAATTTCTCTTTTCCATCGCATTATGCGCTCTTTTGTAACGCGGGCTCTGGGCTCGTCGTAAGGCTGGATGATACGCTGGGTTGTGCGTTTTATGTTGCGAATTATTGGTTGTTTCTTTTTTTTATTGACTGATTGGTTCGTTTGGAGTTTTGTAGATTATTGCGATTAAGAAAGTATTGAAATGTTTATATTTTAGCGTTAGGAGACAATTTTTTGAGTATAGTCGGGTAGTGGAATTAAAAATTTTAAGAATAAAAGAGTTTTCTTCTCGACATGGATGTCATTTCTTTAAAAACAGGCTGTGGCACAAATAAGCTTTCTTTTGTTGGTAGAGCTAAAATATTAATATTTAATATACGGATCAATAGAATTAACATAAATATATACTCTTGAGAATTTAAAACTACCAACATTTTTTTAACTTATTAAAAATACTATCATTACTTTTGACCCTTTCTCGCAACAATAAAAGAGAGTAGTAAAATAAATTGAAAACTCCTAGTACGAGATTTCAAAACTATGTAACTTTCCAAAAGCAAAGTTGCAATACTGGCCTGCAAAAAACCGAGTTCCGCGAGCTTGTAATGTTTTTCCCATTGGTTTTTTGGAAGAAACAGTGTCGCGCCAGTTCGCAACAGCTACACCCGCCGCTTTTCACGAGCCGCTTATATAAGATATTTCCAAGCTAATTTAGAAAGTTCGAGCAACTCATAAAAATTTCAGAAAAAACTTTCTAATAATTTCCCGCTCCCCGGCTCGCAATCCGAATTCCAGCGCCTCATAATTTCCCACTCCCAACTTTAATCTCAGCAATAGAATCTCACCTTGGCTAATTCGCAGCCGCAGCGATAACCCGGCCAAAAGAAGAAAAAAAAAGCTCGCGCAGCCCTCTCCCGCAAGTGGATTCATTCAATTATTAAAATTGTTTTCCCTGTCCCCGGGCAGAATCGTCCCGAGCATCTCGGCGCAATTACGGTCAATTAGAGTCCGGCCCGCGCGCTCTCAAAGCCCGCTCAAAAGCCATAACGTCCCCGCGCACTTTTACCATCCCCCGCTCGTAAAGACAGCGGCATCTCCATCAGGGGATGCGCAAAAAACGCTCGGCTGATGAACTTTCTTCTTTACACTCCTGTGGCTATTTTTTTTTCGCCCTCGCCATCTCACAGAGAGCCGCACACGTATACAGACAGGCGGCTGTGTGTACACGTATATACACGGAGCTCGGCAATCGACATTTTCATGTCGACGGGGGCGCGCGCAATTAACGTCGCCGCCTCGTGTCTTTAGTGCTTCGCTCGGGCTCGAGAGACAGAGAGTAAGAGGCGAGGGGTGGGGAGTAAAAAACGCTTTTTACACGCGAGATTTTAGGGTTGGGCGAGCGGGTGGGGGGGGTTGGGGGGGGGGGGGGGGGTGGGGGGGGTGGGGCTCGCACTTCTCTCTCTCCCTTCTCTTTACTTTACTTTTCTTAATCCCTTTTTTATCATGGCTCGCGCCCCTGTGACGCGGCGTACGATCGCGCGACGACGTGAGAGTACGCGAGCGGAGTATAAAACCGGGCGAAAAGTTTACGGGCGAAGCGCTTCGAGGAGAGAGAGAGAGAGAGAGAGAGAGGCCACCCACACCGCCCCCGTAACCGCGCCCCATCTGCAGGAGTAGGTGGTAATGTAGAGAAGGATCGAGCGCGTTATCTTATCGTTCCAGCAGCATCGCACGCTCCTCGCCTCCTTCTCGTGTCTCTTCCTTTAATATATATACTCTCTCTCTCTTGCTCCTTTCGTGCACTTGCGCTCTCGGCGTCCTGAGAGTCTCTGCTCGTCCTTTGGCTCGGTGCGCCGCAGCGGCCGCGTCCTGCTTGAACATCGAGACTTAGAGGATGATAGAATTGAAAGGCGAAGGGTCAGGCAAGAAATTGAGAGGAGGCACTGCTAAAAGGATGGAGAAAGAATGGGGAAGGATACGAAATCGAAAGTAGGAATGGAAGGAAATAAATGAAATTGGTAGAAAAAAAATTGAGAGGAGAGAGAGGGGTAATGTGTGGGTGTGTGCATTTTGGATCCGCTTGGAAAAGTAAGAACGGCTGGAGATAGCGAAAGGAGAGAAGGCAGAATGATAAGAAGCTAATCAAAAGTTTAAAAGGATGTATTCGCTGGGAAATTGAAAAAGAGTATTATTAACATGAATAAAATAAAGGAAGAGAGTAATATTTAATCGCAGTGGGAGTATCCAAAAAAGAAAATAATCAAAAATAAAATCGGTAAATGAAAGTGGAATTATACGAGGGTGTAAGGAGAAACGGGCGTACGTGAGTAGATGGTGAAAGTTAAACAAAATGAAAATTAAGAAAAAAAGGAAAAACTTTATATAAGGTACGAAGCAAGTTAATAGGGGATAAAAAAGGTTCTAAAAGAGGAAATAAAATAAGCAGATCAAGGAGAAAGGCAGACAGAAAGAGATAGCGACGAACAGACCGACGTTAAAAGAAAAGATGAAAAGCGTGGAAAAGAAGACTGGTTAGAGGAGTTCCAGAAGCATAATGATGTGGAAGAGAAAGAACTTTGAGAAATAGATTCTATTTGAATTGGAGTTAACAATGTTACTCGAAAAATATAATTACATTAAAAGCAGCTCGTTTATTTTTGTTTTCAACAGTTTTTCAGTTTCATCGTGTTTGATTATATGTAATACTATTTGTGATAGGAAATTCGTGTACATGTATTTATAGTTAAAGGAAAGCTATTTTGAGTGACTTAATTGATTGGATTCGTTTACACTGTGTTATCAGAGCGAAATTTTATCGAATAAGAATCAATTAAACTGTAATTTATTTTAGAAAAACCTAATTAAATTAATAAAGTAAATCTACAGTTACTAGCTATTATTGCTGATTTCTGATTGACATATACTGGAATAGACGGTATATTTTTAATTTAACAGTCCTGTTATAACAATTTAAAATTACTTACGTATTAATTGATGAAATATGTTATTTATAAAGCTTAATCGAGCTATCAAAGTTACATTTAGTACAGAATTTAATAAGCGAGAGTTTATAATCACGACTAAAAATAATGAATGGGTTATGAAAATTATTTTCGAGGTCGATAGACAGGGCGCCGGATAAACGTGTTAAGAATGAAAAGAGCTTTAAATCAGCATAATTTTTATCCTTATTATGACACCGGTAGAGCCGGGATTCTGAAATTTAAATATCAGTTATCCTAACGATCTCGGCGAAACTCGGTAAAGTAGATACAGTCGGAGTTCGGTGAGCCAAGAGATATTCGAGCTCTAATATCCTCAACTTTTTCTTGTCGTAAATGAGTTTAAAGTTAAGCAATTCAAACTTCATTGGACTGCAGATTATCTCTTTATTCCGTTCTTGTTTCGATAAACAGGTGTCTTTTAAACGCAGCCATGAATTCAATTATCCAAAGTAGTTTGATGCTTTTGTCGGCGGCGTGACGCTTGTCCTGAATTTTCCTTAACAAGAAAACTTTACATTATACCCTCTATAACCAAGCGAAAATAAATAATGAAATAACCATCACTCTAGCCCAAAAATTTATAAAAAAATCATAACCCAGTTATCAAAACGACACCAACAATCAGAATTCAAACCTAAAACCCATCCGTCATCAAAAGCACCAGATCGAATCACAACCGGCCCGGAAATGAATTCACGATCAGATCCGCGCAGGGGGGGCATAATCGCATCGCGCATAAAAAACCATCTCTCCTCTCAGTATAGTCAATAAAGCCCAACGATCCTCCAGATTTGAAAATCAGGCAATTAGGGGCCGAGGACGGTCTGGGACTCTAGGTTGGAAAGGTGTCGATCCACTGAATTATTCGAGGCGGTCCGTCTTAAAGGCGCGGCGCGGCCGCAGCTCAGCTGCTGCCGCTCCGCAGCGGCGTGTTAGCGAACATCCAATTTCCGGGGAGGAATTACCTTTCGCGCGCGAGAGAGAGAGGGAGAGATCTAAGACACGACAGAACTTGGCGAATCGGGAGAGAGATAGATGGACGCTGCAAAGAGAGAGAGAGAGAGGGGGGGGGCAGTTGGTCGTAACCGCGGCTTAATTCATTCTGTGCCGCTGCTGGTCTCTCTCCGTGTGGGTGGGAGTAGCGCGCGCTAAAGCCGGAATACGGCGCCGGGTATATCGCGAGCGCGGTCGGAGTGTAATTTTATTATCTCTCCTCTCAGCGCGCGCGCGCCCTAGCTTTGACCCGCTATCTCGGCGCTCTATCTCTCGGCGCATTGTCTCTCTCTTTTCTCTGGCTTGCTAGTTTACGCTCTCCGTCTTCTTAGCCTCGCCTTTTTCCTCCCTCTTTCTCTCTTCATTTTCTTAACCTCGTTCTGTAATGGTTATTGTTTCATTCGCTGCGCCTCTTCTCCCGTTTATTCTCTGTCTCTTTGGTAGCCCCCCCCCACCTTAATTCGCGGGGGAGATCTTTTGTTTACAGTTGCGCTGCTGATGCGCCGAACTGTACTGCGCGCAATCGCGGTACAGAGTATTTGATTTTCCTTACTGCCCATCTGCCTGAGAGATCGGTGAGGGTATTTGTTTTCTCTTTGAGTGGGTGAGTTCTGCGATTATACGCGCTTGGTTGAATTAATGGATCGGAAAAATTCTTGAGCTAATGTTATGGGTAAATGTGAGCCGGGCTGCTTTTTAATTTGGCGCTTCAAGCCGGAAGCGATTGTGGTGAGAATTTATCTGCGTTACTTGATGATTGCACGGCTGACTTTTATTGTGTGCGAGTTACTAAGCTGCCTGACGTGTTTTTGTAATCGAGCCAATATTTTATTTTCTGGTATAAGTTACTTTGTTTCGTGTGTCGGAAATGTACTGACTCTTCGTAACGCTTTTGAAAATCCATGCGTTTATACTTTTCAAATTTTTTCCTATTCAGATTTGAAATTAATAAAATGAAAACAATTATTATAGTCTTAAATAAATCAAGTTTTATTTATGAATATAAAAATTTAATATAAATTCACCTAAAAAAAAATGATAAATAATTTACCCTTACAATAGATCAAAATACTTCTATCTAATATGATACCAAACAAGAAACTTTCAAATCACGTACACCGCAAACAAGTCACCGAAAAAAAAAGAAT
>JAPYZA010008172.1:0-11881 GCA_030522685.1 Eupelmus azureus | reverse complement strand
AATGGAACAAAACTGCATGTAGCTTTAAATCCGTAAAATGAAACATTGATCACTTTAAAAGAAACACTAGAGAGTACATGAAAAATTTATGAAACGTGTATTTCGCGTCGACTAGGCGAGACGAGAGAAAAAAGAAAGAATCTCCACAAGCGTCTCCAAAAAGCCGTGTCCCCGAAAAATTCTCCAGCTGTTCCCGGCCGCGACGGGAGAATAGAGAAGAAAAAGCGCAAGAAGAACAGCTCGCTCGACGAAAGTCGCGAAAAAGTGCAGTGCAGAACAAGAGCCGTGAGCACAAGAGCAGTAGCACCGACAGTCCAACACGCTAAAAGAGAGAACGAGAGCTTCGCTTTCTCGCTCTCTCTCTCTCTCTTTCTCTTTCTCTCTCCGAACTCGGCACGAAGTTGACAAAGGTCGTGCTTGCAAGTTTCTCCCTCTCTCTCTCCCTCCTCCCCCGTAGACAATGGAACTTTCTCCTCGTGCCCGATGATCGCGATCCGAGGTTTTTTTTCCGTGCTAGTGCAGCCGCTCTTAGCTGCATGTGCAGCGCGCGCGACACACCTTTTAAGCCATGAAAAGCTGCCGGTACTGCGGCGCTGCAGCCTCGAGAGCGGCTTTTTCGCGGCCCGCTCTCGACCTGCTTTGTACGGGATAGATGAGGTATTTACGCGCCGGCGAGTGGGAGCTGTGTGTGGAGCCGGGAGCTGGTTTTTTTCGGCTGTTGTCAGAGAGGTGTGCGGTGGCTGGAGGAGGCCGGCTTTATTGAGCGAGGATGACGAGGAGAGTTTTGAGAAGTTGCTGGATGTTTGAGCTCGCTTGGACACGATGGACGAGGGAATGCGCTTGAGGGATGTGTGGCTTCTTTGAGAATTAGAGACGTTGCTATTAGAATAATGAAAATTATATTAAAGTTTATCGTTCTTCGCGTTTAAGGGTCAAACTGATAACAAAAAATATCTGTCTATTTAAGAGTTTACCAATCTAATAGTATAAATTATTACTACAAATTTTATTTTGAGAGAATATAAAATAAGATTCATCATGTTAATATTTTATTTTATTATCTTCAAAATACTGTTGGATTAGTTAATGCTTGAAAAAACTATTCTGCGAATATAATAAAATTATGAATCATATTTAATACTTAAAAGATTAACGAATATACAATTTCCATTAAAATATTACACTCAAAAAAAAACTATGACTTGACTAATACAATAATCACCCATTACCCAATACCAACCCCCAAAAATCAAGTATTCCACCCGAAAACCAACCGCACCCTTTAGAACCCCACACCTCGTCCCAGCCACCTAAATCCCCGAAAGAAAACGCTCCCCCAGTCTCTCTAAAATTTACGAGCCTCGCGATCGCTGGCCTTTGCAACGCGTGTGGCACATCTCCTCTGAAGACGACACACAGTCCTTTTCTCTCTCTCTCTCTCTCTCTCTCTCTCTCTCTCTTTCTCCGAGAAGAGCGACCTGCTATGCGTGTAAGTAATGCGGGCTGTATTGGCGAGCGTCCCGAAAAGCGACGGGGTACTGATGTATCATTATGTGCGCGCTCGCGCTCGCGATTTATGGGCTTTGGCGCGACGGAAGTACCGAGGCGCGAGGAATTTTTTTTCCTCTTCCTCGCTCCATTGCCCCGAGGAACGTTTATTTACGAGACGGTGGGGGGAGGGGGCAGGCTCGTTTCTTTTTTCGCGAGAGAGAGAGAGAGGTGGGGAGAGGAAATAAGGGATTGAAATGATACTCGTGCTCTGTACGAGGTGCTGAGTTACGGCTTTCATATGTGCGTTTGGCCGCTGCTCTGGGGGAAGGATGCTGCTTTCTTCCCGGGGGTGAGGACTAGTTTATTGACTGTTCTGGAAATCGTTGTTTAAGATCTTCTTGGACGTGGTTCTTGTTTGAGTAGAGCTGGTGGAAAGTGTGGTTTGAATTTTTATTTGAGAAAGTGTATTTTAAATTTTGAGGGTTTTTGTAAAAGGTTGATGATAATACTTTGCAAGGAAAGCAACGAAACCAGTTACTAATGAATTGAAAGACTGACTTTTTCTACCAGATAAGTCTTAATATTGTAATTATCCCACCTTTTCTCCGTGAATGGTTGTAGTACATTAGCAAAGACATACTTTTACTGAGCTTCAAATTTTTAATCAAACTAATGTATAAATTACTAGTTACACAGAAAGACATAAAAGCTCTAAAGTGCACCACAAGTAAAATTAGCCCCGCAGTCTTCAACACGGCCATTTAAAACCATCCATCTCCTCGCAAACACGCCCCAAATCTCTCCGAAAACCCACACCCAGTCAAAAATCTTCCAGAACCAGCAAAATCCTTCTTAAGCCTTCCCTTGAAGCTCGCGTCTATCGCGCCTCTATATCCACAGCAGTCCCACGGCTCGGAAGGATCCGTCTCAGTCCGACGGGAGCCGTGTTTACATTTCAATTATCCGGGCGCTCGCTTGCCGCGCCGCTCGCGCCATTATTAGTATTTGCATGATTTAACAGCTGAGAAGGCACTCGCGGGGATAGACGGCCCGAAGGATGTAGGAGACCTTGTCGGTAATGAGCTGCAGAGCGCCGGGCACGACACTGACCCCTCAGCAAAAATCGGTCGTTAAAAGCTGCTGCTGCTGCCGCTGCTCCTTTCGCTGCGCCGAGGATTTTCAAGAGAGAGAAAGGGACGGAGAGAGATAGGAGAAAATCGCCCCGACGACAATGGCATAACGAAGCGCATTGGAGATTCTTGGCTGGCGCTGCTGATGCGGGCTCTGCGCTGGCCGATTGCTTCCTGGTAAGAGGAGGGAGGGCAGGATCGATTCGCGGCGGCCTGTTTCGCGAAAACGGCCTTTTGATTGCGTAGTTCCGGATCGATTTCCAGCTGGCGCTGTCGAGCGGAAAATTATTTTTTGATTTTGAGAGACGAGAGCTTTTTCTGTTTTTAACGAGCGCGCCTTTTCAGGGCTGAACGATGTGTTTTGCGAAAAATGTTTTTACAAGTATTGGCTCGCATTGAGAATTTACAGCTTTATACTTGAGGAAATAAAAAAAATTGCTGTTGAATGCAATATTTAAAACGGAGACTTTAAACGTAAAATTGCAATAATATTCAATTTTAGAAATTTTAACATACTAAATTTATAATTGTAACTGTCGCTCACTAAAAAATTTCGCCAAATCATCTAAAATATTTAAAACTCAAGAAAGCTTTTTAGCCCCGCGCGATAAATAAATTTTCCCATCCTTCGAGTGGTGTTGTAAAATGCAAACCGCGAAATATTTTATCGGGCTTCGTGCCAACTGGAATATCCTTATCGACTGATGTAATCCTTATTACTTCGTTAAGCTCACGCTCTCCCGTCCCGTCGGCACGCTATGGTCCGCCCCGGATTTTCTAAATTCCCTCGCTTCGATGTGGACTTCCCCTTACTTAATAACATTTGAAATTCTACACTTGGATCAACGCTTTCGCACCGGCTATACAGGAAATCCCCTCCATTCCATTGAAACTAATCCCTACAATCATCTACTCTCTCTCTTTTGCCTACTCTTGCTCGTACTTTTCCTTTCCCTTTCGATCTCGAGTTTTTTTTTCGATACACTTGTCTTTCATCATATTTATTTGAAATGGAAGCGTGCTAGTACTCGCAAAATTCGGGTGGAGTTTTTTACCAAATTCGAGTCAAGAACTCAATTTTTTGAGTACTTGAAAAATGGAGGTATACTCGAAACGATCGATCTACTCGAAAAATCAAGCTGTTCTGGTTGATTAAAAACTCGAATTGAAAAATGTAAAAATTTTACTGAAAATTTTTGTTTTTTTTTCTTCTTTGAACTGAATCTGTTCCTAAGTTAGAAGCGTACAAATTATAATTGAAATTTTGTACAACTAAATAATTTACAGTAATGCAATTTTTCTGAATCGCTCCATTACTTCATGTAACCCGATTTTTTCGATTCGCTTGATTGCGTCAAATAACTATTTGAAATAAATTACGAGTATAAATAAAAGTTTAATGAATTTAAAGTAAAATTTATAACGAGTTACAAAAGTAAGTAAACGTTACAGTTTTACATAATTTTATTCACATTAATTTTCAAAAGATGAAATATTAAGTGCTCTTGAAAATTCAATCTAATTTTAGATTTCTAGTGACAATAGGTACCTAGATTTGTTCGTTTATGGAGCCTGTTACGAGGATATATTTGTACTTCCGAAACCTCAGAAACCGCGTTAGTTGATTACGTATTCAAGGTTAGAAATGTAATTTGCTATAACTATTAAACAACCCGCAGGCTACAATAATCCATAATGTAAACCTAGACTAGTATCGAATAATAGATTTGATTGTACAAGTACCTTTAAAGAGGATAGTTTTACCTATTCAGAGGCGTTCAATTTAAGAATACCAAAGAGTGAACTTCAAATAATTATCGTTTGTTTTTAATACTGAATCTTACGTATGATTTCTTTACGAAAAAAGGTTAATTATTCCACTCATTTAATTCGTTTTATTATATACAAAACATTGACACGTAGTCTAAGGATTAGACAAATCCATCATATCATCAAAGTCTCGCTTTCTATATTTCCACCTCGTCCATTCCTCTTTTCACCAATTTCTCATTTCTCTCTGAGCGTCAATCCGCGCGCTCAAACAGCACAGCAACGCCGCGAGTCAAAGAGCAAATTCTCTCGGGGAGCTTTGGCAGGATTCGCGGCAAAAGTCTGGCACTCGCGCAGCCTCTAATGTGCAGCATGTCTGCGCTCATCGGCGATATCGAAACTAGCTTCCGATTAAGCCACTCTAGCGTGTACGAGTCTCATCTCTCGCGTCCAACTATCTGCGAATCTCGTTTGCGTCATTACGTTAGTCGGAGTATTTTCGTTGCGTGAAAAACTTTGCCGTTGGCCTTTATTCCTGCTGGAGTGCGGGCTGAGAAAATTGTGTCGTTTAGTTTGGCTGGAATTTGCGGGGCTGGTAATAGGATTTTCCTGTCGTACGGTGGTGTCTGGAAAATTTGGATTTTTGAGGTCTTCCTTGATCAATAAAGGTTTTTGGGTAGGGCGAAAATTTTCTACAAAATCAGTTTTACATTTCTTTGACAAAACTAGTCTTAAGCAATTTTATCAAACAATTTTAAAAATAACTTTATTAGATGTATTCATAAAATTAACTAACGTTGATCTATAATATAGCAAGTCATAGTTTTAATGTTTACAGAAAAAATGAAAAATATTCTCGCCTTCAATCCTCTAGACGAACTAAAAATAACAAAAAATAACTGCCTGAACGCAAGAACCTCCCCAGTAAAACGCTCATTAATAACC
Source organism: Eupelmus azureus (assembly GCA_030522685.1). Lineage (NCBI taxonomy): Eukaryota > Metazoa > Arthropoda > Insecta > Hymenoptera > Eupelmidae > Eupelmus > Eupelmus azureus. The sequence continues at coordinate 6,545 of JAPYZA010008172.1, read as the reverse complement.
AACAACTAAGTCTTCCCAGCCGCAAAGTACACCGCGCTCCGGCCAGCTACAAGCTCGTTCCAGCCCTCGAATCCCCATATAAAGAAGATGCAAATCCAGCTTAAACCAACCGCGCGAAAAGCGCGAACAAAAAGTCTCTCTTCGGGCGCGACAAAAATTATTGTCAGCCGGCCCGTCCCCTCGCCGACTTCCTCCCATCCTCCCGAACGCGGAATCCAACCTTTCTTTTCCGTTCTTTAATAAGAAATCAGGCGGGCGCGTGCTCCTCTCCCTCTTCCATTTTACATCCGCTTCGCCCGGGGCCGGCGTCATAGAGGACGGATCGTTCATATTTGCTTCATTTGGGCGCCCGCGCGGGAGACAAAAGCCGGTCTAATTAACACGCTTGAGACACACAGCAGCTGGCGCGCAGAGAGAGCGAGGCTTTGCGCGCCCGGGAAATCCGTGAATGCCAGCGCGACATAACAGCCGAAACGGACGGCGACGGCGGCGCAGACGGAGGGCCACGTTTAAGATTTCGGCTAGAGGCTTTGGGACTCGAGGAAGAGTCTATATAGTGGGTTAGGGAGGGAGAGGAGGGGATGCCGAGGGGATGGGATAATGAGACTTGGTAATGAGGATTTTTATTGTGAAGCGGCGTTCTTTGGGCCTTTGCCGCGCGGCGACGACACGATGTCGCCCCCTGGAATGGAGGCTTTGTTTACTCGAAGCTCGCGTGGATCGTTGACTCTTTTTGGGAGGCTTGGACACGCGTACGATATTGTTAAGAGGTGCTGTTTGAATATTTTAGTTGTTCAGTTGAATATTTTTTACAATTCATGTGTATTTAGAGTTTTATCTTGTGACAGAACTCTACTAGTGGCTTCCTACTGAGATTTTTTGTATCATTACGCAATCCAATAAAATACTTATCCGGAAAAGTACCTATGGACGATCTGAAGATAGAATTCACGAAAGTAGAACAACCATTTATAGGATATTGGATATCCATTCCTTGTGTTTTAAACGAACGAAATATCAGGTTTTCAGCGCTTTTTGTCTTGCCCGTCCGAGCCATTATCTACTTGTCAGCAGATAATCGACATCTATAAAATAAAATGTATGCTCCCAACTATATTTCATTGATATCCACGAAACAACTTTTCATAAAGATAAAATCAATAATTCTATCTTACCATCGAAAAAGATGACTCAAACAGTCTCTACGTACAATTTCTCTATTCAATTACACCCAATAAACCAAACAAGGCTAAAGATAATTTAATTTCCTACCGCGTAGTTAAACGTTAAATTAATCCTCCAAATAACACGCACCAATTTTCCCAGCGAAAAGCCTCGTCCACCAACTCCCGCAGACTAATAAATTCCCTGAAATTATTTCCGCGCGTCCTAAAAAAATTCGCGCCGCCGAAAAGAGCAGCCCCCCCATACATCTGCAGTGCGGCCGCGCGCTTTTTCCCCGTCAACGAAATTACAGCGCGGCCCGCGGGCGCGCGAAATCGCACACCTCGCGCGCGCTTTAATCTTCGTCGAATCAGCGTGCGCGCGCGTATACGCAGACGTTTCGCGTAATAAGCGCGCCTGCACATATGAGTTCGCCTGCGCTCGCACTTTCATTTAATCCGGAGCTCGCGTGGAGACGGGAGTCAAAGCGCAGGTGCTGGGAATATGCTCGATCCGTAAGCGCTCGGAGAGTAGACAATTTCCGTGTGTGCGGGGGGGGGGGAGTGGATGTAGCTGCGTCTTGTCGCGATTGTTCGGAGCTCTGGGGTTAATGTATGCGGTTGTGTTTGTTTTGACGACGGTGCGAGTCGGTGGTTTTGCGGGAAGAGCGAGAGAGCTGGAGGTATGATGTGGAAGGTGAAAGTTGCTTATTGAGTAATACGAAAAATTGCGGTGTAAGAGCGCGCGTGTAAGTGTGGATTTTTTTAAGCTGGGTAATGCATGGAGATGGGGATTTTGAACGGCGGGTATGAATGGGCTGGTCGGTTGCGGAGGATGCAATTAAGATGTTGGACTCTTGACCTTATGGGGAAAGTTGGATAAGCGGTAGTTTACAGCAATGGGACACAAAACATTGAATGTTTAAGTTGCTTGGACAATTTGTGGAAAATGCTGTTTAATTTGCTTGAATAAATTAAATATGAAAGCAGTACTTCTGTGTGAAAGTGTAAATTTTTAATTCTGATTTTTTACTTTTTATTCTGTTTCAGGTGAGTTACACAAACAATTTATCAAACTATCATGATCATGTAAGTTTAAGTTATTTATGTTTTTATGCTTACATTTATGTATAGTCATTGCTTCTTAAAATTGCGGATAATATTTCTACGCCACGGCTAACGGAAACTTTAAGTCAGTTAAATCTTGATACCCCAGTAAAACTGTCATAATTTCAGAGCCCTCTCAATACTTTTGATCCCTCTCCCGTTCGCTCAGCCCTTCATCATTACCATCCAATACTCAGCTGACCACATCCCTGCTTAGCATAAAATATTCAACGTGTCTCGCTTTATCTCTGTATAAAACTACATCTTGCCTTTAACCTTCCAATATCATCGGGCAGCTCGCGCTCGCTAAAACGAATCCTCTCGCTTTTCCTTCCGTTTCATCCTCTTCGTCCGATTCTTTTTCTTATTCCCGCGCTTTTTTTTACAACCCATAAACGACCTATAAAACACTCGGCACAAAGAGGAGCCGCGAAGCATTAAAGATATTCGAGGGCGTCCAAGTCATTCCTTGCCGCTGCTGCTGCTGCTACAGCTCGCATTAAGTAATTCAACGAGGCACCTCGCACTCTATGGAAAGAACTGAGAAAGACTGCTCGGGATATAGCGGGGGTGGCATTCGTTATGGTGTATCCGTGGCGCGAAGAAAGTAGCGAGTGTGGATGAGGCGAGGCTGGAGAGGTCAGCCCTTTTTACACTAGAGTTTGATTATTATTACCAGCGTCTTTGACTTTGTAATTTAATTAAGCAACTAGCGTAGTTGCAATGTAAAATGTAAATTCGTTAAATTTAATATCAATTTAATGGAAAGAAACTTTTTCATACGTGAATAAATGGAAATAAATCTAAATATTAAATGTTTCATGTACACTGCCAGTTAATAGCTTTTACCTACAAAAAGTTTTACTTGATGCAAAAATTTTATAATTTTGATCACATTTAATAGAAATCTGCGGAGGTTTATTTCCAAGTTTGAATCAAGATCTTCCTAAATATGCCGTGAAAATACTCGAAAATTCATTTTTTAACTTTTTTAAAAAGTCCCTTAAAACAAAAAAGTATAGTTTTAAAAATAAAGATCTATATTAATTTTGCAAAACGAACTTGAAGTTTAATCCATTTCAAAATCTCCTCTGAAAAATTTTTAGAAGTCTTCTTTCAAGAATTTATAAGCAGCTTCCTTAAAAAACAAACTTATCGTTAACTGAGAGAGCTTTCTTCAGATCGAGTTTTTATAAAAAATATTACTTGAAAAAATGTTACATTTTATTTTTAAAATAAATATGAAAATATTCTGAAAAAAATTTTTTCTATATATTGCCTTTGATCGATTCTATGAAAAGAGCTTTAGAATGCCCTGAAGGCATATAATAAAATGTAGACTAGTAACAAATAAATCTGGAAAATTTCTCATGTATTTTAGAGACAAAATGAAATATTTTTTCTAAGTTAGTTTTTTTCGAAAACATTATCTTTTGGAAATAGTTTGAAATAAAATTGCACATATACAGCTTTAAAAAATGGTTCTAAAAATTTCTTAGAGATGTTTTTGAAATATTAAGTTTTCAGATTTTTTTTTGCAATATTTAAATTTATGTTAGGACATTAAATGTCGTGCAAATGTATAAGCAATTTTTAATATCTTCATTAACTTTCTTTCAACATAAAAATTAAACTCTAGACTGCTTAAAATTAAACTTATAGAAAATTTATTTGAGGTCGCGGTATCTTTTAAAATGCTGGTTTATGAAATATATAATCTTAAAGGTTAAAAGCGATTTCAATTTGTTTTTTAATGGCAAACAGTAACAAATAAAAGCTTCGTTAAAAATAAATAGATTTCAATTATCTTTCACATTAGGACAGCTTGCTTATTATTTTTTCAAGTGCTACTTTATTCAAGTCAACTCAGCGTTCTACATTAAAAGTAAATATTCTACTTATAACTTGGACAATTAAATAATAAAAAACAAATTTCTTGTTTACACCCTCATCATCAGTAATATCTCACTTCTAACCTCCGTCCCCCCACAAAAATTACTCAAACATTAAAAATCATTAAACTCCCGCTCATAATCCGGCACCATAAAAAACCAACCCTCACGAAAAATCTCCGCTTCCCAATGAAAGCATGTTCGATCACAGCGTATAAGGGGCACCGGGCGATACGTACTACACCAGAGCGCGCAACACTCGAGAGGGATGCAGCAGAGCGCGCTGCGGGGGCTGGAGGGAGGGCGGCCGCGCGTAAATCGTGCGTAAATCCCTTCGCAGTTTTATGGGCTTTGTCGTGACCAGCTAGCTGTGCTCGCGCTCCACTCGCTAGAAGTGAATCTTTGTTTTATGGGGCCGCAATCTCGGGGACCTTCATTATTTAACGACTTGTTCTCGCCTTTCTTGCGCCCCCGCACGCGTCTTGGTCACTTTAAGCTCGGGCGCGAGCGCGCGCCCGATCAATTATGTCGGGCTTTATCGCATAATTTAAGAAGTTTTGCTGGAGGTGGACCGATTTGGTGCTTAGAGCTCTCCGAGGACGCGACCTTAACTCGTGAGGCGAAAATAATTTCGCTGGGGGTGTTGTGGGGTGTAGGGATGACAGGGTGGATTTTTTTTATGGGTCTTGCGTTTCTCTTGGGTGTCGCGGAGTGTTATAATTTCGCTAATAAAGATTTTATATAGGAAGATTAAAAATAAAAATATTTGATATTATTTACTTATGTAGAGAATTAATGGAAATATTTGGAATAAGTCATCAAGAGATTATGATGTGTTGAGATTGAATCAATTTATGTGAGAGAAACTTTACTACAGAAAATTAATCAGTTCAATATATAGTTGAAACAACTTCAAACTTTCTCTCTATGCTATTATGAAATTGGTCGATATTCGAAGATAATTTTTTTAAAAACGATAAATTCAAGTTGATTTTATTTTTCAAAAACTCTTTGTAGTACTTAATTTCAAAAATTGTCTCAAATCTTAATAAAAGACAATTTTCAGAATATTTTTTATCCTTTTAGTAAGAATTGTATACAGTATAACCGTTAATGCAGGGCGTATTAACCCATCTAGCGAGTTATTAAAATTTGTTGCAATTTTTATAATTATCATATTAACTCTATTCAATTCATAAAAATTGTTTATACTTTGTATACTTTATACATAATTTTTGCGTAATGTATCCTAGTAAGATAAAACTCTATAATATGCATGATCAATGCGTATCATGAAATAAAATGTGTACGTAATTTTATAAACTTATTTATTGTAGCAGTAATACATAGATTACGAAAACTTTATCTGTACTCATCCTTAAGCTCAGAGTATACTTAATGATAGAGTAGACAATTATGCTAAATTATACACAACGTATAATTTTTTCACTTTACCTAGTTTAATCGAAAGTACGCTCCTGTTTAATCTAGGTCAAGTAATATTTTGCTGTCAGTGTATAGAAATAACTAATGAAAGCGTGTCAAGTATCTTAAAGTGGCAATCTCGTTTGATTGAATTAAAATAAATTTAAAAAATGTTACACCTAATATTACATGTAGTCATTACTTATAAAATTATTTTCAAAACGTTATTAAGATTATTCAAACATTTTAAAAATTATTTTCAAATTATTTTTTTGGATCAGATAAAATTAATATCTTACATATATATATATTTTAAAAAGCACACTTAAAGTATGAATACTTTAATAGTCAGTCCATTATGTACCAAAACAGGAGATATTTAAAACTCAGCAAATTACGCAACCTGCTCTAGATAGAAATTTTCACTCTCATGCTTGCTTAGCATAAATCAAGATTTCCCCGCTCCTAATCGATACATCCACAGTCTACTACCTTTCGACGCATTTTCAAAACTCGCTAACGAGAAAGTGATGAATAATAAAAACGTTATATATATTTGCACCACGTGCAACGCTGCGCAGAATCTCACAGGAGCGCCATGGAAAGATATATGCGAGGCCCGTGTTTTATTGGCGGTTCGTTAACCAGTGCGTTTTACATGTTCGTCGACGTGTGCGTGCGCATATATTATATAGGATGTATTAAATTCATAATTTTGCAATTCCTAATTATTATTTATTGCCTGAATATATGAGCGCACTTTTATGCTCGAATGTGCCAAAGTGCCTGGCGTATACGTTTTAAACGTGTTTTAGTAGAGCTTTTACGTTCACGGTTTGTTTTATTGCCAGGCTATACAAACTTAAATGCGATATTGATTGGTTATTTATTTTCATTTTATGAACGTATCTTTGTTATGCATTTAAATTTTTACAACCACTATTGATTTATTGTTGAT
>JAPYZA010008171.1:0-17788 GCA_030522685.1 Eupelmus azureus | reverse complement strand
TATTTTCCTAGATACAAAAAAAAAAAAAAAAAAAAAAAAACGAGAAACTCCAACTTCTCTTGCATAAAACCGAAACGAAGTGCCTGGACTCTCTATCCCGTTAAAATGTCTCTGGCTCCTCGGGAGAAGGCAAACGTCTCCGGCACACGTGCAAGCGTCTCGGCCGACAAAAGAGGCCCTCGGAAAAAAGAGGAGAAACCAAAGGAGAAGGAGCCAGCGCGAAAAAGCGCGCGAGCGTCCGGAAAACGGCAAACAGCGATGTCCTGCTCACACACACACAGGCGTACACACAGGCGTATTGGATGTAGTAGTGGGGAGAAGGATTGCGCGCAGGCAGCGGGCCTGCGAGCGGCATTATTATGAATGAGATTTACACTGGGCTGACGGAAGGCCAAATATTTCAACGCGCTGGCAAAATACGTTTCGACGTCGTGAATGTAAATAGGCGGGATGGAAAGCCGAGAGATGCGCGTGTACATAACGTACGGGAGCAGTAGGGAAAAGACGCGTGTGCGACTGACTGCGGAGGGCTTTAATCGTTTGCCAAAGCCTTACGGATTATTTTGAGCAGAGCGGGCAAACAAATTTAGAGCGACATTTTCGAGTGCGCGCCTTCGCTTCATTATCGCGCGATTATTTGCTTTCGAAGCTGGCTCCGATGCGTCCGAGAATATTGGCCGGATATCTTTGCAAGGCTGTTTTGTTTTATTCTTGCTTTTTTATGCTTTGTTTGTCGAGTGAGGTGCATTTTTTTCTTTTGCCTGACGGATTGACCTTGATATTTATAATTTATTTACTGAAACAGTTTTTGGTTACTTACACGAATTAGTCGTCGCATCTTTTGTTTCTAGTAAAGTACATTTCTGAATATTCTCCCGGCATAGACAATAAAAGCGCATTTTCGCAGCATATAGAAAAGTTGAAGTAGCCGGGAGTCGCGCATCGAGTTGGCGACTGCTAGCCTGGCCTGATCGTTTATCAGACTCGCGCGGAGAAATGATTATGACCGTTTTTCGATGTTCCAGGGAGAGGAGAACGGATCCGGCCGATTTTCAAAAGAAAAGCCAAGAGTCAGCGCCCATCAGTCTTGGAAATCTCGAGTTTCCATTCTTGCGGAGACAAAAGGCCCCGGTGATATACTCCAGTTAATTAAAAAGAAAGTTTTACTTACGGAGAAATATTATTCAGCGATTTTTTACTTTAATCGTTCGATTGTCAAGGTATTAGGGCGGCCGGTTCGACCGAGCTGCCCGTGATTTCGAATGAACTTTCGAGCAAATAATAATTTTACGTTTATTGTTCGATTGGTAGACGTGCTGTTTATTTAATATAGAGGCTTATTGGTATTTCATATAGTAATATGCTTAACTGTGTAAAGAATCCTTGAAATAATTGTACAATATGATTTCTTTAGAATGAAATTATTAATTATTAGTACAAATGCACTCGAGCAATATTACCATTAATAACTTGTATATAGCGAATTTAGGTACATATGTATATATATAAAATAACATAAGAAAAATGTATTGTTTCATAAAAGCGCTTATTTAATTAATATAGTGGTGTACTGAAATTATTATCGAAATATTCCATCAAGTAACTAAATTAATAATTTTGTAGTACTTAACTTTTCAAATTTTTTTAATTAAATTATTCAAACTTTAATCCCTTAAAACAGCAACTTTCCAAAAAACACCCTCTAATCAAAAACAAAAATGAAATATTAACCACCACAAACCCACATTCCCATCGCAAATCCAAAACCAAAAGCACACCTCAAAACGGTCCCACAGACCAACAATAGTCTTACCCTTAATAAACAACACGCATCCAGGCAAGAAGCAAGCTATACGACGACAATCAGCTGCCTAGAGTCAATGAGCGCTCTGATGGTAAAGCGCGCAGGTGCAGCCGGACACCGTGAGCTGTCGCTTGCGAGCTTGCAAGCTTGTCGCGCGCCTATTAATTTCGCTTCGCTAATCTCCAATTTGCGTCTCCTTACTTCGCAAAGTATTACGAGTCGGACAAGCCGCGCCAGACACTCGCGCCAGTCTACCCTAACAAATCGTCCTCGGCCTGTCGACCGGCCTGGCTCTCTGTGTGTATTATGCGGGCTGACTGCTGCGAGCGTTTACGATGGGGTGGAAGGTTGCCTGTTGTTTATCATTTGTTGTATCTATTTTTTTATGGAAAAACGGATGATTAAAAAATAATTGGAGATTTTTGAAAGATTGGTTATTGTAAGAAATAATTAGATTATAAGCTTAAGAATTTTATAAATACCAATCTGAACGATGTTCATGTGTTCTATGCTGGAAGTTATAAAATAAAGAACTGCTCGTAGAAAAGGAATCTATTAATCTATTATCAAGATAACATTGCTTTATATCAACACATTCTGAAGAAGAGCCCAACTATATTTTCTCCCCCTAAAATATTTCCCCCAGGCGTGTCATAATTTACTCAATCTAGATATTTTTTGCCGAGAAAGTGGAAGTGTATTCAGAATTCTACAACTGGTAGTATTGACATTCAGATTTGATTTTTTAAGTATTTGTTTATAACTGTGAAATATTGTAGCAACAGATTATCATACAATAATATTATAAATTAGAACTAAAATAAATTGAAAAAATGTATTATTTTAATACTTTGAATCACCACAACTTTCACAGTATTTTCAACGAATTAAGTAGAATGACCTAGACACAGTCAGACGTGTCAAAATAAAAAATATGTAACAAACACTAGAAAGCAAAATTATAATTTAATACATTTACGGGTATCCCACATAATAAACAAAAACGCACTCATCAACTTACACCACTTCCCACCCGCCCCCATCAGCACCATCCAAATCGTCGAAACACACCGGCCATTCAGCGAATCGCAGACACAACACCAACCCAGCTAATCACCCGCACTCATCTTATAGAATCGAATCGAGTCATTTACCCTCGCCTACGAAACTAATTTTCACTCAGCTCCCAAGATAGCAGCTCGCCCACGCACTCGCCACTAAAGAGAAGCGCAACAGAGTCTCTCACTCTTCCCCCCCCCCCTCCCGTCGATCTCGATAACGCGCTTCAACACCTCAGGCCCGTCCTATAAAGATAAGCGAGAGCTGCCGAGAGAGAGAGAGAGGTGGGGGGGGGGCATATTCAGCGGGGGCTCGCGCACATATCCGAGGCCTCGTCGGAGATCTTTGGCCGAGCGCCGGCACCGCTGTTATCTCGAAGCTGTTTCCTGGTAATTGTCTTGCCGAAGAGGCGAGGCCCGCGGCCGCGTCGTTATCTGCTGAATTATTCAATAACCGCCGCGCGACGAAATTTCACGCCTCGCGGCCTCGGGAAAACGATATGCGCCGCCGACGCCGCCGCCGGCGTATCTTTAATTCGAGAGGCGAGGGCTCCGTTCTGCGCCGGCTTGGGCTGCTATGCTCTCGAGTACGCGCTTATCGAGTGCGCTATTTTAACGGGCTCGAGATGCCTCGCGCTTTTCTGCTCGGGGATCCAATTTTCTTGAGTGAGACTCGCTGGCTGCAGTGTGGTTTCTCGCTGGGAGAGAATGCCAGTTTGGTTTTGTAAAGTGGCTGTATTGGCAGACTGGTAAAATTAGTGGGCCTGGGCGAAAGATTGTGGAGCGGGTTGAGCGAGTTCAAAGGGGAAGTTGATGACGTAGGCAGTAGTTAATTAATAAGATTAATTAAATTTTTTTTTTATTGAGAATAATGCAAATTTGAAAAGGATTTTTTTATTATAGAGTTTATAAAAAATGCAGAGAGACTGAAAAACAAAGGAGAGCTCAAAAGCTTGACCTTTAAGTCAAAGAATTCTGTAAAATTAAGAAGTGATCCTATTGAACGACTTACAACCCAGTATAGGACAAGGAAAAAGAAATGATGTTTATGCCAAGCAATTCTTGAAATTACTTATGATATTTAGAAGAATCATTTGTTGCTTTTCTAGTTTTATTAAAAACTGTTCCTAAATACTGCATTGAAAGCGAAATTATTTTATAAGAATTGGTTGCATTTTATGCGTAATAGAGCGCGCGCGCGCACACACTTATAAATCTGCAATTTTTTAATCAAAAGCCTCAAATGCCCCAAAAATCAGGAAAATCTCAGGTGTAAAGAGAACCATCATTACCGAGTTCTCTCCCCGAAAAAGCAAAAAGTGTCGTAAAATGGCCTCTTCGTTCCGAAAGAAGTGGCGCTTCATAGCCCGTTAAGCACAAAGATCTCTTTTCTCCTTTAACAAATACAGCAGGAGGCGCTTGGTTTTCGCAGTCCCCTCTCGCTTTCTCTCTTTCTCTAGCTCTCGTCCCTCTATATACATAATCATCGAGGCGGCGGCGGCGGCTCCCCAGGAAAGCCAGCATAAGGGGTGAGTTTTCTCGTACTGCAGCGCGGCGCACAAAGGAGATTTCTGCTGCTGATGTGCCGCGCATGCATTGTTAGATGCTTATATCAGAATTTACTTTGTTCGTACAAGACATACAAGACAGAGGGGCGGACGCGAAGAGACAATTCAGAACTAATTTTAATCCATAACTAATTACATAAATTCGAGCGGCCTGTATTTGTGCTTATTTGAAAGCATGAGAAATTTCGTTGACTGATTGCTTATGACAATTAAAAAGGTGACATAGTATTTAATGCGCTAAAGTTAAATATAGTGCTGTGGATGGTTATAGTGTCTATTATTGGACGAAGTAGCATAATCCGTTTCAGAAAAGTTTCGGAAATGTTTCTGGGAAAACGTAAAAACGTTTCGATAAAAGCTTTATTTACAAAGGGAAAATGTTTAAGAAACGTAGAAATGTTCGAAAATTACGCTCGATATTTCAACACTCAAGTATCTTAGTGTTCGATTCAAAAAGCTTTCTATAATGTTGCTTTGAAAACGTTCTTTATGAAATTTTCCGCGACGTAAATTTTGGCACTGAAAGAGTATTTAGAACGTTTCTTAAGTTTCCTAAAACATCTTAATGCAATGTGCATTCGTAGGGTATATGAAAGAAACCAGTGTTTTACGTTGCTGAAACGTTTCGCCCGAAATGTTTCCTAAATTACCATAATGCGATGAGCATTTAGTTCCTTTAGAGATTATGAAGAAAGCACTTGCTGTAATGTTACAAATAAGTTACAAAAGTAATCATTTAATCGAGTATATATAAGTTGCTTTCTTAACTAGATTTCTTCGAGGTCATGAAATTATTAATTAATAGTAATTTATTAAACTACCTCAGATTCTCAGATAAAAACGAAGTTATACCAGCCATAGCCGTCTGATCGCATTTTGCTTCATCTCCTTTCCGAAGCAATATCGATTTTAAAACCCAATAGCCACTAATAATCCGTAATTGAATAACAAACTCGAACCTCAGTACATCCCCAACTAGCTGCCAAAGAAGCCGTAGAAAAAAATCAGCTCCACACCTGAGCACATCAGCAGCGCAGCGCTCATCTCATCTTGCCCCGCAAAATCGTAAACATTCTGACAAAGAGCTCGGCCAAAAGACACAGAGCACATACATGCCCGCGTGTGTAATCAGAAACACGCGGGCGAAGCTCTCCAGTGCTGAAATCTGATTAGCGGTCCGCGCAGCTGGAGCCTAGAGAAAAGCTCGCTCGCGCGCTATAATCAAGCGACCCTTTTTGCCGTTGAACCAGAAAAAAAAGCCCGCCGAGTGAAAATACGAGGCGCCAAAAAGGAGCGGGCCCGGAAGAAGAAATGAAAAGATCCTTTTGTAAGTTCTTTCTCTCTGCCCACGCGCCCGCGCGCCCGCGCGCTTGCCGTTAAATAGTTAATCCGGCTGCCGCGTGGCGGAACTTCACTCGCTGCCGCGCGCGCGCGCGCACGTTATAATTTTCCGGCGCGGTAATTCTCGCCTGTCCTCCGCTTTTGCTCTCGCCGCGCGGCCGTTAATTTTTTTTCCCACGCGGCCGCTCTTGCTCTCTCATTTTGCAGTTTGCTCCTTTCATTCTCTCTCTCACTTTCTCGCGCGACTAATTCGCCAGCGCGCCGCGATGTTCTTCTCGCCCTCTGCTTTGGATCATTATAATTAAGGCGTGTAACGGGATTAGAATTTGCCCTCGCCTCTTTTCTGTGCGGCGCTGTGTGTCCTTCTTCTTCTTCTCTTTGTGCGGTAAAGGAGAGTGAGAGAGCAGAGGTGGGGGGAGGGTTTTAAAAGGCCTGGCGCTAAGTGCAGCCTGGGGAGGAGCAAAAAATTATGACGATACAGCCGGGAAGTAGACGCGAGTGATTAACGAGGCTTGAGGATGCATTATTTAGGAGCTGTGTTTTTTTGGGAAGGTAAGGCGAGCTGCTAACCTTGGGCTTTTAAGGACGGATTGTTTTGAGGAGCGGATCTGACGTACTTTTGAATGTTTGATTTCGGCGCGTGGGTTTTTTTTTCTGAGCGGGCTCATTTAGTGAAAGTGAGAGAGTGATAAAAGTATGTGGCAGGTTTTTGAAGTTGAAAAGTTACTTTGGATAGTGTTTTGTTTCTTAAACTGGTATTATTGAGGCGAGATATTTAAATTAAATGGTTTGCGTGGAATATATAACAATAATTCATGCCAGTTGCACTGCGTAAACAAATTTTTATTCTACTTCTACTTTTCAAAAATATTTATAATAACTCATACATTTTAAAAATATCTATATTATTGAAGTCTTTTGAAATACTGGAGATGCTTAGTTACAAAAAATGAATTTTTAATACGATAGAATTATAACTCGCATAAAGTAAGCTGGCACTTTAAATATTCCTCGCTGAATTATGATTTCGAAAAGTTAAACGTATTCTTATATAACCCACCATTCAATAATTTTAACAAAACTTCAGACGGAAAAATGGAGCTTCGTAAATCAGTCGGCAAACCTACTTCTGCTAAAAGACTTCAAACACAGAAAAGATATAATTTCCCGTTCAATTTTCCTTCTGCATAAAACACCGGCCCTCCTCGAAACAAAATTACTCAAAACTCAATTACACAGCCCACATAAAAAAATCAAAAAGCCAAGCACAAACCAAACCCCCACCCAACAAAATCAGCGCAATCACTCCTCGGCGAAACTCCCCGAAAAAAAGTCTCCCTCACCACAGAGTATCAGCATTCACCTCTAATAATTCACAAAAAGGCCTATCGCTCTCTCAGCCAGGCAAAAAGCCGCCTTGATAAACTGCCTCGCGCGGCCTCCTTAAAGGCCGTCGCGCGAGCTTGCGGGAGAGAGAGAGAGCGAGATATTGACGGCTGCCGAGGATATTTTATATAGAGCTTTTCTTTGTGCGCGCGGCAGCGGCTGCTCGATTCCCCAAACGGTCTTGCGTACCGCAAGACGCTCGCTCGCGCGAATTCAAAGTCTGCGGCCTTGGAAGCGTTCCAGGCGGGCAAAGCGCCGGCGTTCCGGATGAAAGGAGCCCGCAGCCCGAGGAAGGGAGCTTGCAAAAAATCTCGAGTAGAATGAAATAATAAATACGCCAGCGCACGCGCAAGCTCTGGCCTAGGTGAAAAAGCTCTTTGGAGAAATGGATTCGAGAAGGGAGAGGGATAAATAGAGCTTGCGGGATAATCGTTCGACTCTGTGTATTGTTTAATTGTGCCTTGATAAGCTCGGCAGTTGGATTTTAGATAAACGCCGGCGCGCGTGCGAAAGTGCGAAAAACGCTTACGGCCCCATAAATAAATCGCGCGTATAACAAACCGAGTCCATAATTCGCGCGGCGTATAAGCGCCGGAAAAGTTCATCAAGTTCTCGCTCCGCCGAAATATAAAAGGGCTCGGCGCTTAATAAAAAGACGCATAAAAGGCCTTGTCGAAACGGACCAAAAGAAGCAAGCCAGCATTGAATAATTTTTCAATGCTGCGCCACTCTCTGTCCATCTAGCAAAAAGAATAAACGAAATAGAAAGCTTACCTACACGTCGACTCCTCCCACAAAGTGGCTCCTGAAAAAGAAAAAAAAACTATCTCTCACTCTCTCAGCAGAGCTTAATAAGCCTCGTCCGCATAACGAGCCAGTATTATTTAGGACTAAGCGTCGCTCTTTCTCCCTCCCTCTCTCTCTCTCTCTCTCTCTCTCTCTCTCTCCCGGTCGCGAAATCGGCGCGGCGTACTTTGTCCATAATTTAGTTAAGAGCGTCATGCGTGTGACGTGGGGCTGGAGGGAGGAGGGAGAATGGATCGGGGGGACAAGCCGAGCGCGAATAGAACTGGCGCACGGCCAGGGATCTCTCTCTCTCTCAGTGCCTACTCCCCCCTCCCCCTCCCGGAGCCTGCCGTGTAAGTGACTTATTATCCGGCGTTTATGCGCGGCGCGCTCGCGCAGTTCGCTCTTCGCGCTTAAATACTTCAGACGCGTAATGGCGTTAACCATTAAGCGGAGACGCGAGGAAGGGCACGCGCCAGCGCGACGGATGGATGTGTGGGAGAGGGACTGTTATGGGGGATCAGACGGAGGATCAATGCGAGGGACTGCATCGTTTCTCGATTATGTGGGAGAGTGGGGTTTGATGAGGTTTTTCTTTTCTTTTTTTTCGAGGGAGCTTTTGGTGAGTTTGAGGTGCTGCTGGGAATGGAAGTTTGAGAGGCTGAGTGAGGGTTTGGCAGCTTGATGGCTCTGTTTGCGGGGAGGGTGTTAAGATTATGAATGATAATTGTTTCTGGAACTTGTGTTTTGTAATTTTAAAAATAAATATTCTTGTTAAATTATTTGTTAGAGAGAGAAAATTTTTGTTGCAAAGAATTTGTCTGATGAAGCAGCTAAATTTTAAGTGTAATTTTACTATTGTCGAAAAGTTTGCAAAATAAAAAAAGAAAAGAATATTTTTAACATTTTAAATGGCATAAAGAACGAAAAAATGTTACGAATATTGCGCGAAAAAGTGGTGTTTAAATTAGATACTTGACTGAGATGAAAAACTTTTTTTAGTAACTGGATGATGGTGCTACTTTAGTATATAATACACCTACTTTTCTCACCATTTCAGATTGTGAAAAGAATACTTTTAGAAATATAAGCATTGTTAATATATTTTTTTCAAAAATATCTATGAAATCAATAACGTCATATTTTTATGTTATAAAATGCTCATGTTTGTTGCATTGCTCTGTTTTATATTCATAGAAGTATTGATCTGCTCCTGTACGACACGTTTGACTGATAGGTTTGAATAACGTATACCGTGAAATGGATAAGTTTTCATTATACTTCAAGAATCATAGATTTTATTAATATCATTATTTAAGAAAATAATAAATTTCTTAAATAACTTCTTTATTTTTTGCTTTTTGACAGAAAAAGGTTTTTATTTGTCTCAATTCTACTAACGTTCTAAAAAAAATTTCTATATCTTTTATTTAAAATGTCATAAAATTTTTTTTTTTTTTTTGTACTTGAAATGAATCTTTTTAAGTACATGATAATATAATATGTAGAATAACTTTCTTTTAAAGTACATTTAAGTTCTCTCGTGTGAAACTGCAATGGTATCACAGGAAGAAACAAAAATTGGAGCAGATTAATTTAGGATTTTGCAGAAGCAGAAACTCTCGTGTATAAATAATCAGTTACAAGTTTACAAACTTCTGCTTTGGTATATTCATTTCCGCAGTAAACATTGTATATTATTCAACAAAGATAAACTAAATCTTTAGCATAAAATCTGTAAATCTTTTAAACGAAAATATTAAATTATTAATTTCAAGAAAACATTAGCCTATTAAAGTATTAAGGATGTCGAATTATATATTTGATCACATTTTAAAAAAATGGAATTTTCCTCAAATATTTACAAACTATTTATAATAATAAATGAATAGATAAAATTCTATTAAAATTGATCTGAAACTGACAATACTTAAGTGATATTTGAAAAAAATCAAACACGTTTAAAACATGACATTAGCGCCAAGAGTTCACTCGAAACTCAATTAACGCATGCATGCGCAAAAAGTTGAACGTGCAGCCAACAATGAATTCATCAGTACTTTTCATTCGATTAAGAAGCTCGATAAAATGCTGCCATCATAAATCATTATCCTCGTTTCCTCGTCGAAATAATTAATCAATTCGTGTACGTTAATAAAAACAATTGATTGGATATATAAAGCGATTTAAAAGATCGACTATTGCTCGTCACTGGTATTCCCGGTAATCAATGCATATTTAATAAGTACCATTTGAGCTAGACATCCTTAGCCTGCCTAACTCTATTCTTAATCTCGCATTAATAATTTCCGCTCACCTCCTTTGCCGTGTCCTGACGACTGCAGCTCTCCAACTTCCTCGTCCCTACGACGTCTCTGCAAAACTGACGCGTTCGCCGTGTTCGAATGGCAACGGCCGTGAATGAACGATCTATTCTCTTATTTTTCAACGCTCAAACTTTAAGATCGAGTAAAAATTTAACTTTATATTTGGCATCGAACTTATAAATTTAAAAAATAAATGAATGAATTTCGCTGAGCTTCGTGCTTACTGCAAAATTAAAGAATAAAAATCCAACAATTAACTTGCCTCGCAAAGCAAATTACAACTTGACACTCTGCCGCCAGCGACCAGACAGAAAAAGCCCAATAAATCCCTTTAAAATCTTCAGCAATCAACAAGCCCATCCCTCCAATATCCAAGTCAGCCGTTCGTCAGCCGCCCCCGTCGCACGGCGCGAGCTCGCCAGCCTTCCATTCATTAAATTCGCATCCAACTCCCCCACGGCAAGTTGTTCGCGTCACGAATACACCTGTTCAGCGCTTGGAAACGATGATCGCCCGACGCGTATGAAAATTCGTCGGAGGGGGGTAATTAAGATGGACGCGCTGGCGATGCAATTACTGTCCGAGAGCAATTTACCGGGGATAATTTCGTGATATGCGCTCTCTCTCTCTCTCTCTCTCTCTCTCTCTCTTGCAGACTGGATAATTTCATGATGCGCGCGAGCGTGAATCAGTGGACGCGCGACGAATTCACTGGTGCGTTGCATATGGTGAGAGAGCTGTGAATTTGAAAGCGGTTGAAGGTGGGTTTGCGGGGTGGCCGAAGCATCCGGCTTTGTGTTTTTCGGTTGCTGTCGCTTTGCTTTGGATGCGATGGGATTATGCGCGGGAGATGGGTTTTATTTGGGGCTTTGGGGGTGTTGTGTGGGGGAGTGTTTTGTTATGAGGAGGAAGGAGCTGTAAGAAAAATTATTATACTTGTAATGAGGAATGTTTAGAGACAAAAGATGCTCAGCAGTATGGTAATTATATCGAAGTAATTGCTACAGTCACTTTCTTTGAAATGGTATTTTATTCTGACTTCTTACTTTTTCTTAATTTGCTTAAAGTAATAAACGTTATTTCTCGGATATTACTCAACATTTTTAATAAAATTTCCATGAGTAGACAAGAATATTTCCGTTGTACTTTACTACTAAGATTCTACTGATATTTCAATTATGTGCATACATATAAATCCGCTCCATTTACAAGAAAATTTATTATTCAACTATTTGTAAGTACCTTACTGCAGCTTACGTTCTTAATTACCTAGAATTGATTTAATTAGTTCAATTCTTAAGACAACCGATTTTCTTGCTCCATTTAAGTATCCACAAGAATTCACAGTATTCATCCCTCCTTTAGACAGTCCGTCCATCAAAAACAATTGCAAGATTAAACCGCCGCAACGAACCGCATCGCTCCGTCCTATCAATTAATTAATTAAAAAACCATCCGCTCCATCCTCAATTAACTATCAATATCAATTAGAGCAAGAGTCACACTCGCCTCTTGTCTTCCAGGTAAACACCTCCACATCGCCACATCCTACATTCACCCCCCTCAACAAACATATTAGCTAATTGTCCACTTTGAAAGGCGAGAAGAAGCACTCGTACACAAGCAGCCCTTAAAAAAAAAAGAAGCAAGTCGTACGGAGGGTGGCACGCATCGCCCCGTCAAATATTTGCCCGCTCGCTCGGCGCTTTGACGCGGCCCGCCCGGGAATTAACCCGTCGGCTAATTCTCTCTCGCTGTATACTCGTCCTCTCATCCCTCTCTCTCTCTCTCTCTCCTTTTTGCAGAGAGCCGGAGAAGGCAGGGAGAGAGAGAGAGAGAGAGAGAGAGAGCATAAAGCGGCGCCGGCTACCCGCTAACTGGGTCTAACTGCACGTCAATTATGACCCTCGAACTCGCCCGTGCAACTTTCCCGCGCGTTTATAACGGCTGGTTCTCCCGCGCTCTTTGCGTTGTTGGCTGCTCTTGTTGCCACTGTTGCTGCTGGAGGTGCATTAGTTTTTGGGAATTCGGATGGGGGGAGGTGTGCGTTTTAATGCCGCGAGTGTTGATGTTTCGGGGCTGCTCGGGCAATTTAGCGGTTGAATTATATATCCGATGACGGCTGCTGCGAGGTGGATGGGAGTGTGGAATGGAAAAAGTTAAAGCGCGGGTTTTATAGCGATTTATGAATTGGACAATAAAGGTTTATTTTTTTTTATTGAGTTACTAATGGTGAGACAAAATAAGTAGAAAAATATTGAAATAGTGAACAAAATATTGAAAACGACACTGGCTAAGTAGTAAGCAGCCGCTCTATCCAGACAATAAACCCCGACACGGCTCTGAATTCCCCGAACAATCAAAACTCCGCCGACAATTAAGCAGCGAAATATCGTACAATCAAAAACTTTGGCAAAAAGCTCGAAAAGCCCCCAACTACTGAAATCCCGTCGAAACTTAATCTATACAAGCTCCCACTCTCTTCCCGGCCCGCATATCTTTTCACGCGCCGAAGAATAGCTCTCCGGCGCGGCCTGGCTCCCTATAACCCAGGCCATCTCTCGCGAGACAACGAGCTCGTTACGCAAATTGTCTGCTCTCTCTGTCTCCGGGTTCGCCGGGCGCGCTTATAGCGGCGCGGCCATAAAGCACTCGTTAAACTTATCAAGAAGCGAACTGCCTGCCGCTTGCCGTAACCGCTCTCTCAGGCTCTTTCTTCTCGGGGATCGGGCTGCTCCGGGGCTTGTTGTTTCAGCGCTAAATACGTATTAATCCTTTAGCCGCCAAATGGACGGACTGGCTTTGCGGGATGGTTTTTGGGGGTGCTTTTGGAAATAGTGGCGAGTTTATTCGGCAATTGAGGTGGCTTGAGAGCTCTTGAGGGACTGCTTTTTTTATGTTTGTTTTGGGTCAGAGAATAGCTGCTTTGCTGTGGCTTTGGCGGGAGTGGCTGGCTCTGAAAATCTTGCGAAAGTTTTCGATAAGTTTAAATGGAGTCTGGCTATGATTATTTTTTTTTCTTTTTGCTTCTCGAAAAATAAAATAATTTCTGTAATAAGATAAATCAAAAAAGGCTGAAGAGATTTGAAATCCGAACCTCTCTTTCGTCAGACTAACATCACCTAAACTTCTATGATTTGTTATTCACATATACGATTGAAATTAGCTTTTAAGTTAGCAATTAAAAAAATGTAAATATTTTGATCTTCTATACTACCAGTAACTCTCTTCTTAACAAACATCCTCTACAATCAATTAAAAATTATCTTATGGATCTGGCAAGTCGATTCAGAAACTTTTCCGAAAATTCCAGTGCGAGACTTCTACCATATCTGCGCTAGATCGTTTTTTCCTTCTTTTCACATCTCGTCCTCGTGCATTCCTAATGCCATTATCCAGGCGAGCGCATCGATAAAACCTCGCGCGAATATGACTGATTTTTAAAATAACGCGCGCATAAAGTTCACCGTGGCAGTCGCAGCGACCCATTTGTATTATTCATTCTACAGTCTCTATTTATGGCGGACAAAGAAAATCAACCGCGGCCGCTGAAATATATTCTCGAAGCGGGCACACACACATGATATTCCATCTCTTTGACCTACATATAAAACCGCGCCCGACTCTCTAAACCAGCTGAATTTTATCAATCACTCTCAAATCAACACCCTGTCAAATCGCTATTCCCACCTACTCTTCACTCTCTGAAGAAAATCCAACGGCCACGCGAAACCCCCATAATCCAAAATCATTTCTCGCCTATCTCGGCACACTGCGCATCAGAATTCACAGCATTCCTCGAATTTCCTCATCCTCGGGACATTATCTCAGCTTGACGTCCACACAAGCCGCGCGCAGCGAAAACTCGAGCCTGTAGCTCAGCCGGCGAGCGTAACGAAACAGGAAAGCAGCGGCTGCAGGCGCGAGTGCACGTGTCTCCTCTTCCCAACAACTTCTCCGGCCCCTCTATTTTGACCGGGCCGCCTGCAAGCTCTGTAATTATCCGGCGGCGGCGCGCGCGCTCCATAATTTTCTTTAATCACAGAAGAGAGGCCCGCGCGCGACTCGCACTTTGACGAAGAGAGAGCGGGGGGGGGGGGGGGACTGTGGCCGAGTTGCGGGGGGGGGGCTGAAGGATTCCGCGAGAGGAGCGAGCTTTCGGTTGGGTGAGAGTCTGGGTGGTGCGGAAATGGACTTTGAAAAAGTCTGGGGGAGGAGGATGGTTGATTAATCGGGTGTGTGTGGGAAGGGAGTGGGATGAATTGGAATGTGGGTGGTTAGAAGGGGTTAATTATGTCAGTGTAGAGTGAAAGTGTATGGGAATTTGTGTGTGTATATACGCTTAGAAGATTTCTGTTACAACTATGGGAAACCTACCCCTTAAAATGCACGCCTCTTTTCTTGATAATCTCCAAGTTTATTTAGGATATTGATGTTTGGTACAATTATACTAATATTTAGTAGTACGTATATAGTGTCCCGACTTCGGCTGTTTTTTTCGTATAGTTTACGATTTTTCATAGTTTATGAAATTTTAAAAGAAAGAAGCATTTCGTTATTTGGTCCCGGTGAACATACAGCAAGTAAAATGACTTTAAAAAGAAAACACATTCGCGTCAAAAGAATTGTTTTACAAAACCAAAAATAACCCTCTGATCTGAAACTTTATCATCGCAGCCTCAATAAAGCCAATTCCTGCCATTATAAAAAAATCAAGCCCACTCACCCCGCTCTAAAACCAACGAGCAAAATCTCCCAAAGCCCCGACTCACCAAGAATCCCTCTTACTCGAAAAGCCCACTCTCGCGATCGCTAACACATCGGCCGCGTTAACACTCTCGAGTATTATATTCACCCGGCTCACAGAAACAGCAGAGCGAAAGATATAGCCAGAGTGCCAGTATTTGTCCGCGAGAGATTGAAAGACACAGGCTGCTTTTACGCGCCCGAATGTGAATACAGTGTTCCAGCTCTCTCTCCCAACGCACAAAAAACGAGAAAACGAGCAGAGAGAGGGACAGTCAAAGGTACGAGAGAGGAAGGTCGTTGGATTTCGGCGGATTTCGTATACGCGGTTAGCTGGAAGGCTGGGAGCGTGTACACACAAAGTAGCGGAGGGCTGGATTCGTCGAGTTTTAGGAGCGCAGTTTAACGACGGCGCAAAGCGAGCGTTAAGACAGAGACATCATCAGGAGGCTGGAGGGGGAGTCTGGAAGAATACAGCGGAGGCGTCGGGTATTTAGTCACGTTTTGCTTTGTACATAATCAAGCGATGGAGCTGCGCGACTGGAATTTCCAGACGGGGAACTTCGCGATGAGCGCGCGGCTGCTGGGCTTCAATTGAATTTTACGTTTTCCCGGAATAGCTGGGAGTGCTTTTTTTAATTTTGTGGGTGGGAGGCTGATGTTTCGCTGTTTATCGACATTGATTGGTTATGATTTTTCAAGGGATTCGGTAATTTGGCTGAGCATTTGATTTTTATGCTGTACGTCGATTAATTGGAGGTTGTATTATTTTATTGTGGGATTTTATTCGTTACCCGAGAAGCCGAAAAATTTCATTTGATAACAATCTGAAAAATTTCATAGAATTTTTATTTTATGGCTTCGTCGAGAATGAAATAGTGAATTGTGAACGTGAACGGATTCTTATAAATGATTGGCGTTTATATACCCTTTCATCAAAAACACATAAAAAAATAAACGAAAGAGAACAATTAATTCGGGGAGAGAAAGTATCGAATAAATAAATATATCATGAAAAACGCATATTAAAATTATAAAGCGCATTTAAACATGACGAAACAAGCCTTCCAGCTCATCGACACCTCAAAATTCATAACTCAGAGAGCCCCTCCCCAAAACTCCAAAACCCAAAGACCTCCCTCAACTCCAAAAACCCATCTCCTCCTCCCCTCCCGCTTCTTTCAGCATCCCAGCAACAAACTCTCCTCCCAGCGTCCCGAAAAAAAAGCTCCGAAAAATCCGGAAAGCTCCGAGGCACTCGCCATACACAGCACTTGGACAGCGGCGGCGGCGGCGGCGGCAGCTGCAGAAATAACACAACGCGGCGCGAGAGAACGCCTCGGTACATTTCGCCTCTCTCCGCGAAGCCATCCTCTCTCGCGCGCGGGAGGCTAGGAGAGTGGAAGGGGCGAAAGCCTGGCATATAATTGGGATGAATATTGAGAAGTTGGCAGTGAAGTTGTAAGTAAACTTGGGTGCCTCGGGCGGTCCTCTCTCGCTGCTTGAGAGCAGAGACGTGTTGCGGACAGGACTCCGCTCTCGCTCTCTATCTCTCTCTCTTACTCTAGCTACCCTATACACCCTCGCTCGCAAGCCCGAGCTTTTCCTCTCGCGCACCCTATACTCTCGTGCGCGCTGTGTTTCCTTCTCGCTCTCTCGCTCTCTCTCTCTCTCTCTCTCTCTCGTCTTGTTCGGGATATATACCGTCAACCCGTCCGACACTGTGGCGTCGGATCCGCGTACCGCGTGTACGAATATTTCATCCGCCGGCGGTTCTGGGAGAGCGATAATCCGATCGCCTTGACGAGAGGAGAGAGCTGTATGGTGGGTGCTGCGATTTTGGCTGAGGATAATTATTTATGGGCAAAAAGTGATCTGGGTGTTTGGGAATGAGGTGAGCTTTGGAGTGGGTTGATGAAATGAAAAAAATTTTTTCACCTATTGTGACATATATTACGGGATTATCTGAAGATGATCAAGTTATTTGATACTTGTCAATTTGATTGTAATACGTTTGCAAAATTATTCGTGGATGACACGGTGTGTTTAGTGAAGTAATAGTTGGTATAAAGTAAATGTTGAGCTGCACATCTCTAACTTCCCGGCACATTGACTTACGTTGCCTATATTTCTACTTTCTAAACATTATAATTTTTCGGTACATACAGTAAGATCAATGCGGAAATTATTTAAATTTAGTTGTTATAATTAAAAATTAGTTTTTGAAAATATATTATTAAATACGCAGCGTAGATTATAATCTACGCTATATGACTTCATTAACGTATACATTCGGATTTCGAGATAACAGACCGAATCTATTTGGCCAGAATTGATACGATACCGTACTTACGGCAGAATACCGGCCCTAAATTTTCATTATTTCCATAGATAAAGTAATTAAAATACACAAATCCCAAATCAAATCAGGATTACCCTAAGAAATCGCCTTCACCCGAAAACACCGAACGAACAATTTTCACTCAACCAAACAAGAACCCAACCCAAAGAAAACCCAGTTCACACGCTCCAAATAAACACTCGGACGGAATTAATTTAAAATCTCGAAAAAAACAATCCTACCAAAGAAAGCGTCAACTGTGAAAATCCTCCCCCTTGTCGCAAACTCGACGCGCGAACTTTTAAAAAACTTCCTAATGAGAATATTTCATATTCAATAGACGGAGCGAGTTAAAAAAAAAAAAATCAATAATCAAAGGAGGCCCTTTCCCCCTTAAACTCCACACTCAGAACTTCTTGCCGAACTTCGCG
>JAPYZA010008166.1:0-11737 GCA_030522685.1 Eupelmus azureus | reverse complement strand
ATTTACTCCTGAAAGTTACTTTAAGGATTAAAACCTACATTTTAAACTTTTATAAAGATTAAAATGTAGGTTTTAAACTTTTTACTTCCAGATTTCGCAATTTTGAGTTTAGAGTGTATGTTTTACTTTTGTATGATAATTTATCAAAAACATAATTTAAATAGAAAACTTCCAAATGATTTCAATTTCTCACGTAATTATGTACATGTTTCAATGGAATAGAAATTTTAAACTTTTTATAATTTTAATTTTCATTAAGACACCAGCTACGAGCCTTCGGCTTTCTCCACAGCGAAGCAGCGCCAGGAGCCGATATACCAAACGTAAATAATTTCGACTACTGATTCTCCCCACTACTATTGCTACTCATAGCTAATGCCCCATTAAAACATACTCAGAGTATATGCGCTCGAAAACAATCAAACTTTAGAAGCAAACGGTATTCAAAACAGTAAACATCTCGCATAGACAAAATTATACTTCGACCGTAGATTCGCAAATTTTCTCAATGCATTTATATACAGTTAATAGTGTGACGAAAGTTTAATTGAGATTAAGCAGCATATAAAAATAAACAAAAACATGGCATCAAACAAACAATACTTGACTGCTCTCATGCAATCAAAGAATTTAATAATCACTAAAAGTGGTTTGACAAACGTGAAAATCAAAGAGTTCCATTACACTTGGATGATCAAAAACTACGAGCACTGGCATCCAAATGAATACGGCGAAGAGTATCTATCGTCTCCCCAATTCACCACGAACCACGAGAACGAGCTCGAGTGGTATTTGGAGCTCTTTCCAAACGGTTTCGACAATGACTGTAAGGATTACTTGTCTATTCGTCCTTTCTTGACATCAGAAAATCGCTTGTTCAAGCCATTGCCAATTGAACTATCACTCTTAAATACGAATGAAGAGGAGCTGGCTGTCAAGCGAGTAATGTTTGACGAAAAAATGTTCGAAAAGTTGGAGCCCGTTCGAGAATTTGTCAGAAGAGACTTCATCTTCGACAAGAGCAACGAGCTGCTAAACAATGGCGTACTAACCATCCTCTGCAAGATTTTTTTCATTGAAGATGTCGACCAACATTCAGATCCGATTATCCAACGTGGTATCCAAACTTCTGAGACACAACGTCGGCTAAAACTGTTCGACGAGTACGAGCAACTGCTGTTCAATGAGAAATTTAGCGACTTCAGATTCTTGGTTAAAGGTGAAGAGTTTCCGGTGCATCGAAACATCCTCGCTGCCAAAAGCCAGGTCTTCATGGCTATGCTAGAGCATGACACCAAGGAGAAGAAGGAAGGTTGGGCCGAGATCGTTGATATCGAACCTGATGTCGTACGCGAAATGCTTCGCTTTATTTACGTTGGGAGGGTGAACGATATTGACAAGTATGTGCGTGGTCTTTTGGCAGCCGCTGAAAAGTATGACCTGAAGGAATTGAAGTTGACTTGCGAGGAGGTATTCATCGGTAAGTTAAGTCCGGATACCATAGAGGAAGTATTTGTAATCGTGGATGAATATAATGCGAATAATCTAAAGGTAGCCGCGATAGAATTCACAGCTAAGAATGCCAAGGTTTTGAGTAAATCAGAGAAATTTAAAAATGGAACGAAGCTATTGTCGTCGCAACTATTGGCGGAAATATTGAATGTGTTTATGACCGTGTAATTGTCGGTTGAAGTATGTTACTGTTTTTATTTTTCTAGTATTCTTGATAAGAGTACACTCTAACTCAGTTCTTATTTGTATTGGACGATAATAGAAATTAAAAATTGCACATTAAATAACTGTTTTGATTTTTCCTAAATTCTAGAAATTGTAATATTTATAAATTGTAGTATTAAAATATATATAAACGCGTAACATGTATTATTCTGAATTTATTTGTTATTTACCAGATTATAATGTAAATAAATTCTATTGAATGTCACTAAACGATCAAATAGCTGTAAATTAAATTGGATTGAAAATTATCTACATGAAATATAAATATGAAGTTAATATACAAAATCACATAATGAAAGCTACACGCAACATTTTGTCTCTTTTTGTAGTTTTATTTTATACCTCTTGGGTCACTGTTTTTTTTTGTAATGGTTTTTGCAGCCTATATAGGTAGTTTTTCAATTTTAAAGTCGACGGATTAAAAAAAATTTAAAGGAACCTTAATTTAAATCTCTTATATACATTTTGAAATAGAACGAATACTATGCTGAATTATTCTATTACTGTAAGTGAAAAGATATAGCTACATAAAGTTTCTTTTTACTTTTATACTTAATAAAACTGAGCTGAGAAGTATGAGGTGAAGCAGGTATCGGCAAGTTAAGTCTGGATAACATAGATGAGCTACTCATGATCCTGGACAAATATAATACGGAGAATCTGAAGGCAGCTACAATGAAATTTGTGGCTAAGAACATGAAGATTTTGAAAAGATCCGAAAAATTTAAAAGTGGTGTTAAGTCGTTGTCATTGACACTAATGGCAGACATATTAAATGTATTTATAAAAGGTTTATTACAAATTCTTTTGCTTATTAAACTGTATTATTTATTTTATTTTGTTTAAAATTTATATAATTTAACACAATTTTTATTTATTTTGTACATTTAAAATAATGTCAAACGGAATAAACATAAAATTTTTCGTAAAATGGCTGTTCTATTTTTCTTAATTCCTACAAATTGTAATATGCAAAATATATTAACTACATTTTGTACATT
Organism: Eupelmus azureus; assembly: GCA_030522685.1. Lineage (NCBI taxonomy): Eukaryota > Metazoa > Arthropoda > Insecta > Hymenoptera > Eupelmidae > Eupelmus > Eupelmus azureus. Next base: position 8,999 of record JAPYZA010008166.1, on the reverse strand, counting down.
ACAATACTAAATTTAATTATTACTACATCATACTATAAACTAATAAAACTACATTTTGTTACGTAATACATTTTTCCAAATGTATTACGTAAAACCAAAAAACACATTTTAGCCCTTCTAACCTTTTAGGCGTGGATTTTTAAAAAACCCTTTCTTAGAGAGCACCTAATACTTGGTAGAAAATAACCCACAAATTTTGAAGTGGATCGGTCCAGTGGTTTCGGCTGGGCGTTGATGAATCAGTCAGTCAGTCAGTCAGTCAGGACATGTTCTTTTATATATATATATTATATATATATATATATAGGTTAAACATAGTAATTTTTTCATTTAATTTTTAATGGAATTTCTTCCAGTTTAAATAGCTACGTTTGACGTCTGTATGTTTCTTTTCCAGACTCGTTATTGTAAACACAATTTTAGAGACGGCAGATTAGAAGAAGCTAAAAATAACATCACATTTATTATTTATAATATTATAAGAGTCGATAAACTCTGTTTCGACTACTTATAAAAAACTAATTTAATTTTTTTATGCTGTATCCTAATTTTAAACTAATGCAAATTAGCAACAAATAAACAACCAAAATTCTATAGAAGTGCTGTTATTTTTGATTCAACAAATTAGTAAAATTCATCCAATAAAAAGTACTTAAAAACAAAAAAATTATTATAAACAATATTTAATTCTCATTACAACAACATAAAATACAGTATAATTCATTGCAAAAAACCTCGCATAAACTAAAATAACTAAAGCAAATCCTCCCAAGTCCCGAACAAGCGCGCGCTCACAAACGACGCGAATTTTTCCACTAACACCCCCGCCGACTGCTGAAACTAAAACTGAAACTAGAGAACTTGCATTAACAAAGCCTGCAGCCTAAAGGCAACGCATAGAGCAACGCTTATACACAAACTAGCGCGAATGACGACGAAAAAAGACGCGCGAGAGAGCAGATTATCCGGCGCGCGTTATTTCTTTCTCTGTATACTTTTTTTTTGCGCGCGCCTCGAGTTTCGCTGTATGCATCAGCGCGCGCATGTCTCTGTATTTTTTAGTTAAGCGCATCTTAATGCCGGCTTTGCGCTGCCGCTTTTTGCGAGCCTGACGCGCTGCAGTATATTTAAAAGACACCTGATTGTTTTAGCGCGATGCGAGGTTCAAAGGCTTTTTTTTAATTATTATAATTGCAGGAGAGATTAGTAGTTTTGTGGAGAGAATTATTACTTGCGAGGAATTGTTTGTTTTAAAAAATACCTGTTGGGTATGTTGAAGCTTTATTGTTTTCACTAACGTGATAGTTATTTTGTTTTTGGACGCTTCAAAGAGAATTTTTGGTATGATTAGTAATGCTTAATTTAGCTAATATTTCTTAGAAAAAAATAAATTTAAAGTCAATTTCCCCAAGAGCAATGCTAATTTCATCAACTGCTAAATCACTTCTCTCTGCGCGCACATTAAATTTCAATGCTGAATCGCAAAGAGCTCTCTGTATCAGCGAATAAAATTCCTTTAAATAACGAAATTAGTCTCGCTTCATTTTTTTTTATGTACCCAAGTACGTAACCTTATTTGCATTAGCTGAATTTATAACCTCCGTCTCTCCTAATTTTTCGCATTGAAATTCTCGGCGCGCGACGCTGCCTCTAATGCATAGCGTCCATTAAATTTCAATCTCGCATTTCCAACTCATCAAGAAGCGGCTGAACAGCCGTGCCGCCGAAATTATGGATTCTCCCCTTTTCCTCGCCCGTACAGATACGAGCAGGCTGTGCGAGCGGAATATTTAGATTCTCAGGTGTGTCGATCTGTGGGGTGAAATCTATTATAGCGTAATTATCGCTGAATTTATGATTGCGTATTCGTGTAAAAAATGTATCTAGAGGTCGTTTGTTTGAAATGAAAGAAACGACGATCGAATACTTAATCATTAAACTAATAAACAATTACTACAAATTTAAATACTAAATCCTCCTAAATCCTTTAAACATCACAAACAATTTCAGTGTCTCCAAGCCACAGATTAAAAGTCGAACGTCTCAACTATGACCTATACCTCTACGCCTCTACCTAATACAATATCATTTCCAATAGACACTGCGCTAATCTACACCTCGAGAAGCCGCTCATTAGCGTCTACTGAGGCAACGATACAAAATTATAATATATTCGCGTCGCCGCGTGCTAAGGCATAATGAAACGCCTACTCGCATGTAGCGCAACCTAAACAAATCATATGCACGAGAGCATGAAATATGTATATACAAATTCTGAACTTACGGAGGCGTCAGTGACGAAATGATGTAACGGAATTATTATCTATGTATTGTTCTTTGAGTTGCGATAGATCTTAATGAGTGCTTCTTTTTTTGTTTTAGGTAATCATGGGCAGAATCCAGCGCTGGATGCGGATGGTTACTCGCCTGTTCTGCCCCACTTGCCGGACCTGTTAGATGAGTAAGTGTTTTGGATGGTTGATTATTTTGATGTTTGGGAGTTTGTGCTTATTGTTTGATGTGATTTTTTTAACGTTGTTTTCAATTTTTGAAGTTTGTTGGGAAAGTTTATTACCTCAAAGGAAAGGAAATGTTACGAAAATTTAGTATGATTTATTATTTTGTATTCAAATGTATAATAACATTCATGGCATATTATGAATTTGAATTGTGTTTCTGGATATTGAATAAAATTGCTAAATTATTTCGGCCAAATATCGACGAATTCAACAAGTTTTATGTAGCAGGTTCATGCAGTCTTAATAGCACTCAATATTTGATCAAAGATAAAAAGTTACACTTAATTTCTCTTAAACTATATCAAACTCTACCTTGATTATCTTTGTTTTAAAGAAGCTCTAAATGAATTCATTTGATATTTTTGTAAAATTTCTAAGTTTTGAAATATTACATAAGAAGTTTTGACGAAACGAAAAATCGCAATATAAGACGCCAGGTACTTTATAACGTTCCTTGCGAAAAATATTCAAAACACATTGTTTTACAATTTTTTTATTTGCCTTGTGACGGTAGCATCTGTATTCATAAATTTCTAAAAAGCAAATATTTGAAAACCGAATCTGTATATTTGCACGCACAGATAAACTCAAGTTGACATCAACTTGGTCTCAATTTTCATTTTAAACGATTGAAATCATTAAATTTTTAATTTATAAAACTTTAACAATGATTTAAATTAATATAAAAATAACAGCGACAAGTACCTATAAAATTAAACACAATTTTTTCCCTCTAAGACCACTCCAACAGCCTCAGAACGTTAACAAATTAGAAACAATTCTGATTATCCATCACCCACCATAATCCGTACAGCCAACACATAAAACTCCGCGTAATAAAATCAATTACCAAAATAGCAATCATCCTCAGCAGTACGATTACGTAACGTTCCGACTAATCCTTAAACTATACCCAAAAACCCAGTACCCGCACAAGCTGCTTTGCTTTTCAAAGCGTATATCTATATATATCTCCATTCATTGAAGACACTCTAAATGCGCGCATATGTGCACACAAAGGGCAGCGGGATGCCTTTGACCCTACGACCAAAGATACAGGAACAGGAATAATAGTGACTTGTTCGTTTTCTACGGCAAGATCGTTGTTACGGCGGAAATGGAATAAAATTCGACGAGTGCGTCTTTTATTCGTATAGAATAACGGTTCGCTTATACAAAAAGTTATGAGAAATTTTTCCGAAATTTAAGTACGTTTTATGATAAACTTTTTAAAATATTATGCGTAGATTATCAGCAATCTGAGAAACGGCCGTTTTAGAAAATTAAAAAACACAATCAGTTCTCGGAAACTTATAACGTTTCATTATTCAAGTTTTCCTCAAATAATTATTGGCTGATCACATATTTGTTTAATTCCTACTTAGGTATACCTTTCTAACGAATCGCCAAGAAAACTTGAGCTTACCATTTCTGTCCATCCGAACTCTAAATTAATTATACACAAGAATCAAGTTAATTAAACTACACAAAAGCAAAACAATTCAAAATTCAAACCAGATCAAAACTCAAATCAGCAACATCATCATCCAACACCGATAAAAAAATCCAATCTTCCTCCCATATTACATCTCCAACGCTTACTTTCCTACATCTTACCCACTCTCCCATACTCCCCTACACATACACTTACCCACGCGCATCCCTATACACACAGCATCGGCGCACTAAAGTTTCTCGACCCCGCATATACACACATCCATGCGCAGCTGCAACTCGGCCGCGCGCGCTGCATCCGTGCGCGCTCCCTGACTCAGTCCAGAAATGGCCGCCGTCGAGTGCTCACGGAAATGACACGAGGCCCCGCGCGCCCTGCTTCGATGTTTCCTTTTCTCCTTACTTTTGAGTTAATCGCACGATGAAGCTGATCCTCTACCTGGCGCTCTTCGCTCTTCACGACTCCTGGATTTTCGTGGCAAGCGCCGGCGGCCTCGGCGACTTCCTCGACGACTACTCGAGGTATACGCGGCGCGTGTCTGTTACGACAGTAGTGTGTTTTTTTTTTATTCTTCACGCGCGCTGCAACGGTTTTCTCGCGACGGAGCGCGGATGCTGCGTTGGTGGGATGAGGAGATTGTGTGTATAGTTTGGGGGGTGGGAGGTGGGTTTTTTGAGCGAGGGAGGTTATGGTTAGGCTGGGTGTAAACAATTTTGTTTACGTTTGGGAGTTTGACAATCTGTTGCGCCGAGCGCGTTTTTTTAGATGTTTTTCGAGAACAATGGGTTTGATAAGGTGCTGTCGCGTTTTGACGTAATTCTTGTTGTGGTGTACGGTTTGTTGTGAATTGTGGTTTTGTGTATTTTTTGGGTATTGCTTAAAACTGTTGTTTTTTATTTTATCTAAGTTATTTTTAAAAAGTTTAAGTAAAGTGTAAAATTTTGTCATAAGAATTTGTACTTTCAACATTTAAAATTTATTTAAAATTTATTTATTTTGGAGATTTAACTTTCCTAATTTCATACGAAATAATTTTTCAGCAACGAAGATGGAGACAAATTCGATACGGGGAGTGTACTGTCAACTTCGCATCAGATAGGATCAACAAATCCATCAGGAAAATTACCTCCAAACCCTCAACCAACTAGTTCACAAACTAGCACCATAGATCTTACTGAAATCAGCGGCCTTAAAAATGTCAATATGCAACTGCCAGTGGGTGTTAGCCTTGCTAGCCTGCCTGGCGCATCTGCGCTTCCTGGGCGCAAGGACAATCAAGAAGGAATCTGCGAGGTTAGTTTATTAATGTTGTTGTAGAATTATTGTAATCCTTAAAAGATACATGTATAGAATTATATACAGTAATATAAAATAGCAAATTTCGTTCAACATTTTCAACATCTTCAGTTTAAATTTATTTATTTTTTGTGATATTTTGAAATATTATCATGTCATTAAAGATCTTCAGAGATGTTTGCACAAGTAAAACTATATCTTTACCATAAATGCAACTATTTTTATTTACTTAAAATCATAATTATCAGTTACCTTTAAAAAATAACTAAAAGTTTTCACTTTTTACAATATTTATTGTAATGTCAAAAAATCTAAATTGTCAAAAGATCTGAAAGGGTAACTTTTTCTAATTTTAGACATGTAACTATTTCATTAGATTTTTTAATTTAAATAAACTGAATTGTTACGTAATTTGAAATAAAATTATTTAATTAAATATATTAAAGTTAATAATTAAATAATTTGTTTTAGCTTTACACAGGCACAATCTGTGCACAGTTTGTTGGAAATCAATCCGTCTACATTCCCCACCCTCTGACACAAGCTTTAATGGAAGAGAAACTCATGAAAGCCTTTCATGTTATAAATCAGTCAAAGTAAGTGTTTTGTGTTATGTGATTAGCTTATTAATGCAATATGTCTAAAATTAGTTTTTAATTTAAATTAACCATATTAAACAAAAATAAAATTGTAATAATAGATAAAATCAAAGTAACATTTTGCAGACTACGTCAAATTTTATGTAGAAGCTCACATGTAATTTTATGTCTTAAACTTATGTATTAGATTATGAGAGGCAATATTTATCTTTAAAAAGTAGAATTCAATATGTGATTTCATATGCTATTGGTGGCAAAATTTGTTTGAAAAGTAGAGTTTCACGTGTAATTCCACATGGCCAGCAATAACGTTTTCAAAATAATAACCCTCATAGGATACGAAATGTAACTACGAGAATATGATGAATTTTGCATAAGATATAATCTGTAAATTCACAAAAGTTTTTCATAGAATGTCATATAAGATTCCATATAAGATCTCATATTTTTTTTTTATTAAGAAATTGCATCATTTCATAATTGTGTAACATAATACGTTGATAATAATGTAATATTATTTTAGTGAATTATCTTCTAATTGCGCGCGCTACGCGCAACCGTCGCTGTGCGTCTCGACGTTTCCAGTTTGCCGAGAAACGCCCAGAAATCAAGAGCCGAGCACGCAGTTGTTTAACCTTCTCAATTCGAATCAGCAAAGTCGATTTGAGGAAGCGGACAGTGAGGACTCACTGGATGATCTTTCTCGACTGCAGCACGGCATACCGCGAAAACGAGGTGCCAAATTTCGATCGAGCTTCGATCCGACTTTAGACAATAGCAAGGAAAGAGGTAAAATTTGAAACTTAATTTTAAGAAAAATTTTTATTCACAGGTGCACCAAATCGTAAAATAATTAGCACGACATACGGCGATTCGCGGACGGCTAAAAAGAAGGATATCCTGAACCGCAAGCTCAGGCGGATGTGCCGCAAGGAGTGCGAAATATTAGAGGACGATCTGTGCAAAAAGGAATATGCGATTGCTAAGCGGCATCCGGAAATTGGCAAGCAACTGCCGTTAGTTGATTGCTTGGATTTGCCGGAGGCTCATACGCCAGAGGCAGCCGACTGCATGAGCATCGGTATCGGATTCTCTACAGAAAATAACGTTCAAGAGCGTAAGAGATTATTATTTATTATTATTTATATTATTATTATTGATTATTATTATTTTTCTAAAGATATACGATAGTTCGTAAAGAAAATATTTAATACTTTATTTACAATTACAGATCACCGTTGTTATTGGGGTAATGGAAAGGCGTACCGTGGTAGTGTTCAAAAGAGTATATCAAATCGATCCTGCTTGCCTTGGAAAAATCAGTTCAATCTTCAAATATCTGACCACCTTGAGCTTATGGGAGGTCACTCTTATTGTAGAAATCCTGGCGGTACTGAACAACAGCCATGGTGTTATGTCGATGTGAATAATCGTAGTCAAAAAGAGATTTGTGATATACCTAAATGTGGTAAGTATTTTTATTACAACAAATCAAATGCATCTCAGTACAGAAATAATTCTTTGTAAGCACTAAATTTTCTTACTAAATGTTTTAACTTCTTCTCGACCGTATCCACACGCATAGATTCATTTTACATGCATTTTAGCAGATAACGGATGTGAAGAGGTTAAATACATTAAATATTTTACTCAAAAAAACTGTATTAAATTTAATGTTTACGTTTTTCCTAAGAGAAAAATATGTTCTGAAAAAAGTTGAAATATTAATATTATATATGTTAACTTTCAGTTGAAAACTTATGGGTTTATGCTGTTGTTGGTTTTGTACTCACTGGAGGATTTGTAATTATATTAGTTTGTTATTGTTGTTGCTATAAAAGCAGAAAATCTAGGAGGCAAACTAATCATTTACCAACAAATAAGGTATATAATATTTATCAATATTGCAAAAATTACCGTTTTAATTTAAAAATCTGTATTCAATCTTTCAATTTTTACAGATGTTAACCGGATTGCAGTGTGACAAAAATATATATGACGGAAGACGTAATACGACACAACCAATGGAGATGAGTTCTCTTTTAGCTGGTCCTGGGAACACTACTCCTGGAACTGGAACATTAAGTAGTGGAAGTAGTAGAACTTCAAATAATCGAGTGCCACAATTTACAATAAATAATGTCACATTGTTGCAAGAATTAGGCGAAGGAGCATTTGGTACTTAAAGCTAGTTTTTATTTTTGGATGATATTAGTAGTCAAAAATTTATTCATAGTTTTTTTAACTCGTGTAATAAATAATGTTATTTAAAACTAAAAAACTATTTTAAAAACTAATCTTTATATTTATTTTTTATATTACAGGAAAAGTTTATAAAGGAGAATTACAGACTGGAAATAAGTCTGATGAAGTAATATATGTAGCTGTTAAAACTTTAAAAGAAAACGCAAGTCCAAAGACTCAAAGCGATTTTAAACGTGAAGTTGATCTTATGACAGATCTTCGACATCCTAATATTATTTGCCTACTTGGCGTAATACTTAATGGCGAACCAATGTGCATGCTTTTTGAATACATGACTCAAGGAGATTTACACGAATTTTTAATCTGCCACTCACCAAGATCAGACGTTCCTTTAAACAATACAAGTGGTAAAATTCTAGAGCAACCTGAATTTTTACATATTGCTCTTCAGATTGCTTCTGGTAATAAAAATTTTTTTTTAAAGCTTACTTTAAACTATATTTTTATCATTTTTAAATCTAAATTATAATTATAAATGTATTTAAAAATCGAAATAACTTTTATTTTATTTATTTTTTTTTTAAGGAATGGAATACCTTGCCAGTCATCATTATGTTCATAGAGACTTAGCAGCCAGAAATTGTTTGGTTGGTGATAACTTGACAGTAAAAATTTCTGACTTTGGTCTTTCTCGAGACATCTACAGCAGCGATTACTACAGAGTACAATCAAAGAGTTTACTTCCTGTGAGATGGATGCCTCCTGAATCAATATTGTATGGAAAATTCACTACTGAATCCGATGTTTGGAGTTTCGGCGTTGTTTTATGGGAGATTTACAGTTACGGATTACAGGTAATTCTGGAAATAAATTATTTTAAGTTTACTAAAATTTAATGAAATTTTGTTTGAATGATACATGAAT